>JAGFPH010003661.1:124113-138731 GCA_018207615.1 Philaenus spumarius
AAAAGTTTAACACGTGTCAACTACCGATGACAATGTAATAATTTACAATAACCCCTCAACAAATTTTACATACCTACATAATTTTAAATCTATTGTCACAAATTAAAGACGTGTGATTAACTTGGATATTTGAACACGTGTCAAGGACCGATGACAATATAATAATATATATACCCCCCCCCCCCCCAAATTTTAAATCTATTGTCACACTTACGATGTACAAAAAATCAAGTCTCATGGTTACAATAACTTTTGATTCCGTTTTTTTTTAGTTTTTTAAGCTATAATTTATTTAATAAAGCAGTTATGTATTCAAATTAATAATTATTATAAAACGACTTTTTCAAATAACAGTTAAAAGTGATTTTGTTAAAATACATTTTTCCGTGTACTTTTTGAAATAAACCAGTCGTTAAATAAATCTACAAGTTTTAATATTTTATTATTCGATTTGTATGTGTGTTCTTGATTAAATAAAACAGTTGTGTTTTCAAATTGATATTAAAATTACAATAACGGCTTTTTTTAAAGTAATAATTAAAAGTGATTTTAATATTTTGTTTAGTTATATAAATTTTTTCTGCATATGTTTTAATAAAAAAATTGTTCAATCTAAACATTTCCAGATCGTTAATATTAGATTTGTCTTTATACTTAAAAAAAAAACTGTTGTTGAACTTGTTTTGTTTTTTGTGTGCTTATTTATGTTTGAAATGAGTATTATAATGTTTGCTTATTTTATCATCAAAACCCGAGGAACGAATTAATTAAGACCTTTAGTTTTCTTGTTGTTAAAAGGCAAATGTCTTAATGCAAATAAGGCGAAAAGGACAAAAATCAGGCGTTTCTTTATTTAAAAAATGTATATAATTTGAATTTTAGAATAAAGTATTTACAATTAAATGAAACAATTGTAGAATTGTACAATATAAGTAACTTGTATATGTAAGTATTTAAATATTAACTTCACTTTTTGCTTATATGGGAAAAACTTAAAAAACGTTTTGTTGGACCTTTTGGTAAAACACAATCTATATACAGTTATATAAAATGTGACCATCTTCTTGTCAATTAGATCTTTTATTAATTTTTGATAGTATCAAAAACCAAACTACATGCATTTTAGTGAGACAATAAAGGAAATCAATTCTTAATGTCAAATGTAGTTTCCATTACTTTGCTACACTGTAGGCTGTGTGTATTTACGATTTACTGCTTAAACCAAGGAACTAAAAACACGCGCTCTGTTATATTACAGATTATCAGTCTTTATTTATTTATGAACCAACAACTGTCTTCTTGATTTGCGGTAAAGCCTGGTGATTTGTTTCCCATTTATTCGAAGGATACAAATGCCCATGCTCAGAGTTTTCCTTCATTTGTTGGATTTCTTTTGAATTGTTTGAACATAGCCTACAGTATTGCATTAGCCAAGTCCGATGGATTTGCCTGTAGAGATTTGGAAAATCAAAAATCAAGATAAAACATTTTTTTTACTGGGACAACTGTTAGTAAAAACTGTCTAGTTTTGAAAGTATTGGTGAATAAATATATCGTAAAGTTTCAGCATCTTCAAAGTTTTGTATTACAGATAGACTTTTAAGAATTGGTAAAAACAGATCTATGAAAGACAACAACGCTAACCATCGTGCTCCATAAAACTTCAGTAACCTTGACTTTCTAGCACTGGGATATTCACTGTAAATTATTTCTATTAGGACCATCCTTTTTGGCGTCTACGTTGAAAAATGCATGCTATCTTTAAATCATCTCTTGTCATCATTTAGATTTAGAGTTTCAGTGTATCCAGAAAACAATGAAAATTGTACCACTAATTTCTGAGCTTTCTTCGGCTAGAACAAACACTAAAGCTTTCTGAGGCATTCATTTTATTTACAATTCCAGTTAAAATCAGTTTGCTAGAAATATTAATGATTTAATCTTTAGTCCGAGTACGTGACTAGGATAGGTCAAGATTACAGGTATTTCGATGTTTTTAGAATAGATCATCCTCACTTTCAACTCCGAAATATAGCAAGGACTGAAAATTGCTAACACCAATTGATAGATTGTTGCCTTGAGGCCCCGTTGGCCCTGAATCCTAATGGCCTCGTACAGCAAATTTTCGCCACTACAAAAAATAACGGTTTTTATAACAGGTAAGAATTTTTCCCTATTTTTAAAGTGTTGATTCTTCTCCATCTATTAGGAAACGGATCTCGGATTTCCTCTCAAACAACGCGTAAAAAATTTTGAACATTAATGTAATTACTTTTATTATAATTACCATTTTCATGCCGGGCGCAATTCCTTCATGACGTTTTTCTATTTATAAAAGGAGGTGAAAAACGCCCCTAACTTTATGTGTTGACCTTTCCATAATCCATATTATTTAGCAAACAAGAAAGCCTTATTGATTTTTTGAGTTCGCAAGACAATAAAATTCATGCATTTATGTCTTATTGAATTTAATATTTCTTTTTTCTGGAAGAACTTAAACGTATCATCAGGAACCTAAAATAATGCTAATAGTACATACTTCTCAATGTTGGAGAGAGTATTGTAAAAAAAATGCTTATAATAGCATAAGTTCTCACTAATTGTGCTACCGGTGCATTGTAGGATGTAGGGTAGAGCTGATTCCTGCTTGGATGGAAGTTGAAGTATTACCAAACACGTCTTTCTTCAGTAAAATCTCGTTTACGTCTAATGATGGATAGACGTAAGGCTGATCCTACAAACAAACAGCCTTCTTCTGTTTGTTTGTAGGATGTTCGAAATACTACATTGTTGTTTTTTGCTCCAGCAAGCCAACGTTGAACTTAAGTAACGACTAGCACAGCTAAAACTGAACTAAATTAAAACAATTAATTATTGTTTGGCAGAGTCGGCTGAGGGTGAGGCCTTGTGACTAAGTGGTAAACCCAAGAACGTTAGGCAGGGCGCGCACTATTTCGAAATCGGCTTGCACCGCGCACTAAACCAGACTTTCGAATCGGCATTGGCTAAATTAGCAAATAAAGCAGTCCCACTCCCTCTCCACTCCATCCACCCTTCAGAACAGGGCTCTATACCGGATCGGCATTTCCTTCCAAAATCACTTCGAGGAGCGAAAGCTCCCGACTCAGTGGCGGTCCCAGCCTTAAGTTTTTTGGGGGGAGGGAGTAGTCACCGTCGTGTGTTTTATTTTTTATCTCGTGTGGGGAGGGATTTATAGCTAGTGCAAATTTATTTATATTATCTAATTACAGGTCAACGAACTCCTATCCTAAAATCTAAGCTTTAGCTTTTTTTACTATTTCCATAGTAAACCGAATACTATCCGATAAACTATTCAGAAATATTAAACATTCATCCAGTTGTTTAAGATCATAACTCCAAATACAACAAAATATCGTACACATTATCCATTATGCATTTTTAAATATCATGTACCCCACCTATAATGTCTTTGAAGGTAAAAAATAGGCGATCTTGTCAAAGTGTTAAGCTTTTGATTTAAATAGTTATTTATTTATAACGGTCACATGTCACTTTCGTTCGCAAAACCCATAATTTTGTCCAACATTTTTTACATTTTTTCAATTTTTAAATAGGAAACTTAAATATTTCCGGGATAAAAAGTAGCCTAGATTACTCTCTGAAAGTCTACATGCAAATGAAAGTTTCGTTAAAATTTGTTAATCAATTCCGGAGATTAGCCCAAACAAACAAACAGCAGACAGAGACAGTGGCGGTTCCAGCCTTAAGTTTTGGGGTTGGGGGGGGGGGGGGGGCACCGTCGTGTGTTTTATTTTTTATCTCGTAGGGGGGGATTTATGGCTAGTGCAAATTTATTTATAGTATCTAATTACAGGTCAACGACCTCCTAACCTAAAATCTAAGCTTTAGCTTTAAGCGACATCTAAATACTTGTCAAGTTTTTAATTGACCCATTTCAGGTATAAATGAATAGAAACTGAAACAATACACATTTTATCAATGGTTTAATATGTAATAGGAAATACTATTCATATGAATTACAAGACAAATTCTAACCTCGTATTTGAGCTCTTGGCAAACCTGTTAATCACGGCATTCACATCCACATCTATGTCTCTATGAATATTTAATAGAGCTAGACCCACAAGTCGTTCCTCTCCCAAATTGTATTCGATTTGCGAATATAATTATAGCTCCCCAAAATTATAGAATAATTATTTATCTATGAAAACTTATTTAGTACAAAAAGGCTTGGACAGAGAGACAGACAGACGGAAAGACAGACAAAAAATATAAAAAAATGGTTGTTTAGGTTTTGATAAAGTGTAAATAACCATATGAGCTTAGAAAAAAGTAGGCCTATTTATTTCAAAATCACAGACAGACAATTCAATTTTATACATACATGTATGTATAGATTCTGTGTTCCTAGGATGTTCAGCTACAAAGAAATATAACTTCTTTCCTGAGAAATAAACGTGAAACACTTTCTACCACACTGACGTTTCATAACTTCAGTAACTAACGTTATAGATCAACCGTTAAAATACTCAATAATGGTTCCAACAATATTTTCCTGTATAAAAATTAACAAACCTTTGATAACGTATTAACAGATTGAAACGACCTAAATTGTTTACTTTAAATTAGAATAGTATGAGTTTAGTTTAGCTGTTTTTTATCAACAAACTATACAACGCGTCACCAATGCGTCCTAATGCGTGCAAAACATATATTCTAAAAACTCTCGCTATTACAATCTATACAGTTTTGAATAAGTTATGGTACGATCGTTATAGGAGTTGTCATTGTTTGGCTATTAACTAATTGTAACTTAGTTAGAAGGCATCCAATGACCGTAAACATATCATATAAATACCCCGTAGAGATGGGTAGATCGATAGATCCGATTTTAAGGAGTCGGATCCAGATCTACATCAAGCTCTATCGGACCTTCATCCTGGATACATGATTTGTGTATCTATTTATGCGGTAGGGGAGGAGGAATGAAGTTGTATTTAACTTTTAGATGAGTTTAACATACCGTAATGCTGATTATGTTGTTGCGATAGATGTAACTAAGAGCAAAAGGAAACCTCCGACTTAAATGCTGGCATAATTGAGTAAAAGATCAAACTAGTTATTTAGTTAACAAATATCAATGTATTCATTGTCTAATTTTTATGAAATATAAAGCAGTAGCATATTTTATTTAAATTTCAGCAGTGTACAAAATTGAGTACAATAAAAATGCTGCAACTACATTGCTTTTTTTTTTAAATCTTGAAAGACACAATAGATGGGGTTATTTTTTAATTATAAATTAAAGGTGACCAGATTTCTGGAGGTGGAAAACGGGACACTGGGGGGAGGTGAGTAGTCCTCCCGACCCTTTGTCCCCAACATGGGCTCTTATGGGACTACGATTTTTGCACCGAGTTGCGACAGATGACGACGCCATCTTGTTTTTGATGACGTAATATGCACCTACTTCCGACTCCAGGGTTTTTGCACCGAGTTGTGACGACGCCATCTTGATGACGTAATATGCACCGACTTCCGACTCCTGGGTTTTTGCACCGAGTTGTGACGACGCTGTCTTGATGACGTAATATGCACCGACTTCCGACTCCTGGGTTTTTGCACCGAGTTGTGACGACGCCATCTTGATGACTTAATATGCATCGACTTCCGACTCCTGGATTGTTGTGACGATGCCACGTAATATGCACCGACTTACGACTGGGTTTTTTTTCACCGAGTTGCGACAGATGACGACGCCATCTTGTGACGTTGAGGCGATATTGCACTGGTGTTTGACGAATGTAACATATTGTCAGCATATAAGCTGATCATATTAACTAGGGATGCACCGACTTCCGACTCCCGGGTTTTTGTACCAAGTTGCGACAGATAAAGACGCCACCTTGTGACGCTGAGGCGGTATTGCACTGGCTTTTGACGAATATAAAATATTGTTTAGGTGATCATATTAACTAGGGATTCGCTAATGTATTGCACTGATGTATGACAAATTATAGTAAATATTATGAGGAAATCAAATTATCTTGGTATGGGTGAGGTTACAGGGATTGGACTTTTATGATACTACGTTTTAGATGCGTTGCTGACCCAAGGGGAATCTCAGCCGCCATTTTGTTTCTGCCATAGTCCCGACTTAGACACCACCCCCACTTAGACCCCACCCCCACTTAGAACCCGCCCCCGCTCAGACCCCGACCCCATTCATCCCCCACCACTTCTTATTTAACATGGACTCTTATGGACTACGTTTGAAAGGCGTTCTCGATTGAGCTGTGTTTAGCCTACGTCTGCAATGTATACCCGCAGCCATCTTGTTCGCCATTGAAGTCACGTGACTAATATTTATTTAGATTATTAGTTTTTTAATAAAAAAAGTTAGTCCAGAACGGTGGTTCGAACCTAGGGAGTTCGGTACGAGAAACATACGCCTCTGCCGTTTGAGTCACGACGACATTTTTAACTTGCTATACTTATTTTGAGTATATATAAGTGTATCGGATTGAGTTATTGTAATATTTATGCGCATTTTAAATTTGGGAGTATAATTTGTATAAAAATTTTTATGTATAACAGTGTGTTATGATAAATCATATATAAAACATTTAGGCGAGGGGTAATAATTTGTATATAACGATGCGTTATAGAGCAGACAGTTGCACGATCCTGGGTGATCGGAAAAATACGTATATGCGTTAGCAAATTAGGCATGGAGTAATAATTTGAATAAAATTGTGCGCATTGAAAAATTCCTTACCCTGATCTGTTTGTAATTGTTTCATATGCATTGCATCCCCACCGCCATCTTGTTCGCCTGTGAGCCTGGGTGATAGGGAAAAATACGTATACGCATGGTATCCTTGCCGCCAGCCATTGTCGCAGCCTCCTATATATGTACGGGGGTGCCCAAAACGCCTGGGTGATCGGAAAAATTATGTATATGCATTGTATCCACGATGTTAAACGACGGCGCTAAATTTATAATCCGTCGGCCTCTAGTTCGTCATCTTGTCGATATATCGCAGCCATTTTCGCAGCCTCCTATATGTACGGGGGTGCCCAAAACGGCTGGGTGTTCGGAAAAATATGTATATGCATTGTATCCTCGATGTTAACGTGTGTGCTAAATTTATAATCCGTCGGTATCTAGTTCGTCATCTTGTCAATATATCGCAGCCATTGTCGCAGCCTCCTATATATAAAGGGTGCTCCAAATTTCGTAAAAGTGGTAATAATTAATTTATACGAACAATATAGTGCAATATTAAAAGGTAACGGCATTTTAAGTTATCTTAACCTAGTTGGGGTGTATGTGTGTGTGTGTGTGTGTGTGTGTGTGTGTGTGTGTGTGTGATATATTCTTTATAGCGGAATATATAATTTATACAAACAATATAACGTATTATTAAAAGGTATCGACAATTTATCTCAGCCCAGTTAATATGTGTGTGGAACACTTTACTCCTATATATACAGGGTGTCCCAAAATTTCTAAAAGCGATATTATTTTTATACGAACAATAGAATGCATTATTAAAAAGTATCGACAATTTAAGTTATATTTATCCTGTTAGCGTTGAGTGTCTGTAACACTTTTACTTAAATACACACTTTAAATACTTTATTTTGTAACACTTTAAATACAGGGTGCCCCAAAATAATTAAGAGTGGTAATATTAAAAGGTATCAACAATTTAAGTTATCTTAAGCCTTGTTGGTGTGTGTGTGTGTGTGTGTGTGTGTGTGTGTGTGTGTGTATAAGCATATATGTTGTTCAACGGTCAGATCATAGCAGTAAATATTAACATAGAATAATATAATGTGTGACCAAACATATGACGATTGTTATGCAACGTAGTAAGTTTCTTCGAACCTTGTCGATCTATATTGTTCTAACATATACTAAAAACCATACATCTGGAAGAAAATTGGTTGTATCGATGAAGCCATTTTCGACGATGCTTACATCTTTTGGGATTATAGAAAAGGCAATCTTAGGTAGTTGGGACGGAAGCTATCCATAATATAATTTGAAATAGTAATTTCATTTTCATAACAACCGTGTTCTCGTTCGTCTTCAGAATGTTTACATAGCTCAATTACACTATATCTAATGATATGCATTTTCTTGTCAACACCTCCTTTCTTCCAACCTCTAATCTACACACATTTGCGGCAACCAACCAAGTTGCTGCTTATTGGTTGAGCATAGGATCTAACCTAATATTTGGATTTTAGCTTAGGTTAGAACTAACAGTAAGCATGGTCGTCGTCGTCGTCGTCGTCGTTTTTGTCGTGTCGTTACGTCATCATGCCGTTGTAGGCCACCCATAGATTTGACACAATATTTTGGTTCCAGAGCTTCGTTTCACTTAATTACAGACAGCACCCTTTCTTCCAATCACTTATCCATATTCACACATTCACACAGATTGGTGTTTAAAGTTTCTATCGCAGTCAGGAAACAGTTCCCCACTATCGTGCGATTTAATTCCATCACTCGAACTTACCGGAGAGTAGGAAATCGGTCTTATAGACCTTTCCACTTACAACTCTATTCTAAACAGTAGATGCTGTTAATAATAAACCTAAAATCAAATTAAATGAAACAAATTATGGGTACAGGTATACCTACAGACTCGTACGAAATCGAAGACCTGGAAAAAATGATTGTAGAAGAACTAGAACCGAAAGGAATTAAATTTTCACTGGAACCATACAACAATACGTTAAAGGCGGAAGTTCAATGTAAGAAAGATGTTTATTTCGAGGACGGCTCTAATGTTTAACTAATGTTTAACTAATGTTTATCTAATGTTTATAATGTTTATCATAAGTAAATAGTATATTCTTAAGCAGTAGCTATAAAACAAGACAACTTAAAGCACCCTTAAACAGAAAATAATTTTTAACTTGTATGACATTGAGATATCTGAGGGTAGTAAAAAGTTTATGTAATTCAATTACAATTAAATAATAATAAACATTTTATTCTTCTAAGTGTCCTAGCTCATTGAATATCAATGACAAGTTAAAATAATTACTTTAACTCTAACGCCAGACTTGATCTTCTATGAGATAATGTGAAGGTTACTGTCATTATGGTAACGACAACATGTTAGGGTTATTGACTAGGATTGTGTCATGACGATAGTTTGCAGAGATTACAGGAAAGTAAAAAGGTATTTTACATCTCTAAGGAGATAGATAGGAATCGACCACTTTCCATAGCTACCCATGAGGTACGGTCGGAACATCGTTTGTTTTTTGTTTAACAGGAGCATCCTCAATCATTAGAAAGAGCCTATACCTCCCGTTGGGTAGCTACATAATCGCTACACCTGATATTGGATGTTAGAGGCCAAGCTGATTCGCTAGTTTCATTTGTATTTACTAATGTAAATATCAACCTGTTCATTGAGTAAGGGATGAGGTCATTTAATGAGACAACCAAAAATTATATGATTCCGTTCATTTTAAACTGTAACCGTTTTATTTTTTACTAAGCAGAGTATTTTTGGGGACTAGTCTATACCGTCAATCTGTTCACTGTATGTGTGTGTGTGGGGGGGGGGGAGGGGGTGTGTGTATGGTTGGGTGTGTGTGTGTGTGTGGGTGCAAGGTATGTTATTAAGACAAAACAAATGATACCGGTTCGCTAAACAAGAGAAATAAAAGGAGACTTGAATGGAAATAAATTAATGCTTTTGATCTAGGTTTGTAGTGAAAAAAATATATAACACAAGCTAATTAAAACTTTAAAAAATTGAAGAGAAAGGGCGACTGATAGCATCAAATATTCGTTACCTCTACACATAGAATAAAGAGTGTTAGGTCACAAAGCACATATGATTATTTGTCATAAATTGGTTATGGTAAAGTAGAAAGGTCTAGTATTTCATTTTATAAGCATACTTAGAGGGGCCACCTTCGACTTAGAGACTTTTACATCTTGCCAGTGGCTTCCAGTAGCCCTTCTTGGTCCTTTTTGCCAAGACTTATCCTTATAGGATTCTCCAGGTATATCCTTAAAACGATCTCTGAGACCTTGATTACAAAGCTCCAGGCATAACTGGAGGAGTCACTGATGACTTAGAGACTTTTACATCGTGCCAGTTGGTTTCAGTGACTCTTCTTAGTATTTTCACCAAGACTTATCCTTATAGGATTCTCCAGGTATACCCTCCAAACGATCACTGAGACCTTGATTACAAAGTTCTAGGCATAACTGGAGGAGTCACTGATGACTTAGTATTTTTCATTGTCCCTTAACCGAATCGGATTCTCCAGTTATACCAAAAACAAAAAAGAATTTACCCTCTGTCTCGTACTCTGACAAACAACTCTTGGTATTGCCTGTGATATAATTGGATGTATCATTGATTTAAAGGTGTCACAACCACCAAGGTGTCATGGTGCCTTTTTAACCAAGATCTATTAAACTTGGTTTGTTCAAAAAATAACATGGTAAATTCTAATCCTTTGCTAGCAATCAACCTTTACTTTAGCATATAAAAATTATAATGTTTATTGTAAATATTTTGGAAGTAAGCTAATTTGTATTAAATATTTAAAGTGTAAAGGTAGTGTTTAAGTTAGTGGGTTTTTTGTCTTTTATAACCGTAAGGTAAAGTATTATAATCCCCTTCAAATCTCCTTTTAGGCCCTGCTACTTTAAATATTTTTGTTTCTCTTACAGTTACAATATCTTTATCTTTAGTTCTCCTAATTCTATTCTCTTCAATTACTAAAGACTCTTTGGCCTCACTTTGAACCATTTCCTTGAGTTTATTAAAATTTAGATTTTTAGATGTTTTAAGGTTAAGTGTAAGGCCTTTGATCTTACACACCTCTACAATCGCATTTTCGTTTGTAGAAAATACTTGGTATGCGTAAGTTTTAGGACCTCCGGAAACAAACTCCAAAATGTATGACCCCACCCCATAGTCGGCTAGTTCATCAGTCATCTGCCCTAGATAGTCTCCTGTCTCTACTTTGTGTATACCTTGTCTGTGCAGGTAGATAATTGAGTCTGTGTCATAATAACAGACATTATCTCCTAGAATATCTAGGTGTTCATATAATTTAAGCCTAGCTTGGGCAGTTGTATATGCTGCCAGAACAACATTGGTGTTTTTCAATGATTCGCCTACTTCATCTAGGTACTGCCAGTTAACCAAAAGTGCTTCTTCGTTAATTTCTTGTACTTTGTTGATTTGAACAGAGGGACTTGTTGCTAGTTGAAAAAGCACGGACGGGTCCCTTATTATAAGCGCTTTAGTTTGGTTCTCTCGCTGACCAAATTTTCCCCAAAAAGAGTTAAGCATTAATTTTGAAAGTGATCGTAGACCACCGTTCTTTTCGATTTTAAATGGGTCAAGCAGGATTCCCTCGTGATCAAAATAGTCCTTTACGTACTTGTCTTTCTCCTCGTCCGTTTTACACCAAGCCGGCCAGCCGCTAGATTCTTGTTTTATTTTTAAAAACGTATTAATGAAATCTGTAAATAACCCCCCATTTTCAAAAGTTGCAATCTTGTATTCCCAAAGCTCGTACATGTCTAAAATAACATAACCCTTTTCCACAGCCTTTCTTATCTCGTCCATTGTCCAAGTTCCTACCAGAACCCTCTCCTCACTACAATGCTCACAATCGTACGAGTACAAGTTTTCACCGCACGTGCGACAAAGTACAAACATAAGTTTATCATTCATTCGTATAGGCAGAACGGGGTGATATAAGTCTCTCGGCGGTAGTACTTTACACTTTAACAAACCTTCCACCTCCATGCCTTTTCTCCTACACTCGATATCACCGACATGGATAGTCGGATGGCCTACTGGGTATTTTCCGTATTTGCACACCCACGGATAGAGTGAGCACACGTCCACGTACTGAATGGTTTCGTCATCGGTGCATTTGTGATAGGTTTTTGCGTTTCCAGTCCTTCCCCCGAAAAAAGAGTCTCTCGGGTTAAGTGGCAAGGTGTTAAGTATTGGAAGAGAATTTAAGTAGGTCAGTTTCATATTTTCTTTTAACGCTTTAAACGTACACTCCCACATCTCTACTACTTCGTAGGGTGTTTTTGTCAACTTCTCCATTTTGGCTCTGGTTCTTTCATATCTTAAATGCAGACTGTCTGAAGGGTCTTCTTTAAGAGGATCTTCCCTCTTGTAAGGGAAACACTTTGGACATCCATGAAAGTAACACCCTTGAAATTCATAGATACGTTCCCCGTCAAAACCATCGACTTTAACTCCGTCGATTTTAACTTCCCTCTCACGACCTGCATGCTGTATTCTAACATTACGTTCATCCTCTTCCCACGTCAACCACTGTAGGGCAATTGATGACTGATTGTCAACTAGACGATATCCGTTCTTAGGTACCAAACCAATAGTATTTTGTTTTAAAAAGTTACGTCTGAATGCCAAGTTGCAAGCACTAGCTATTGTAACCGCCTCTAAAAACGGATCCACGTTACATTTTTCCAAAAACATTGATCTGAATTTTAAGGATGCTTGTGCCAAAATGACTACGTCCGATATACAATAATCTACAATTTCTTTTTGAAAATCAAAAATGTAGTTGGCCTGAGTCTGCTCATCGTGCCATTTTGTAAAATCTTTGTATCCTTTATCAAACATAGCGTCAGGGCAGTAAAACTCTTTGGAGGGTATAGGTCCAATATAGTTTTGATTAGCAAGTGTATTGAAAAGGTGAGGAAAATAACCCTTTTTCTTTTCCGGAGGTAGATCAAAAGCTTTTGGAAGGGCAGACAAGGCCATAGGAAAGTAATTTAGTGAATCTATAAATCTTACATTGTCCATCTCCATGAGTACGATTTTGGTCCCTCGCATAATAAGTTCAGGTGTGAATTTGGTTTCGTTTAGGATGTATTTTAGGAGAAATTGAAAATCGAACGATGATCCGTTGTGTGCTAGTACTGTCACGTTTTTGTAAGCTTTACGCACATCCATCACGTACGTCATGAAGTCGTTGACAGGATCCTCTCTAAACACACGGGTACGCAGACCGCAGGTTTTGCACGAGCGACCTGTAATACACTCGTGACAAAACCGTTGGCTAACGCATAAGTTAACTTTATGCACACTAGTCCCCGAATCGAGAAACTCATCTTGACGGGTTTCTAAATCAAAAAATATAAATAAAAAGTCTTTAGTTTTAGGCTTTCGTTTATCGATCCTCATAAAGCACTGGTGATTAGCAGGTTTGTATTCCGCGCAAGTTTTACAAAATACTTCTCCACACACATGATTTGATTTTCGTTCACTAAGTCTAACAATCTTTCCACACTCGGTACACTTTTTAACAGACTTACAACGTTCACTTTGATGGGCGGTGAAACAAATTTGGTTTTTAAAATGGAGGTTGCATATTGAACAATTTATTCCATCATATTCCAATTTACAGGGAGGGGTCACTGTCTGACACGCAGGGCATATATTTTGACATCTATGTTCTCCTTTGTGATCATAAGGAACATGACAGGCTTCACAATAATATACACAAGCAAATGCGGCGGTCAAACTAGTAATAACATTAAAATGATTTTCGTTAAATAACAGATTTATTTTGTACACAGCATTTTCATTTTCTCCACTAAAATACACTTCTCGACCTTTCCTATTGAAGTTGTACACGGTAATTTTGTATTTTTTCAAATGTTCCTGAAACTTTTCCAATTCTGGGATCCCCGCACCGTCTTCCGGAATGACCACCCTAGCTTTAGCTAGCAGTTTCTTAGCCCTGAATAATTGTCTTTTCCCTTTATCTTGTATTACAGCTTTGTACTGGGGATCTTTTTTAGCAAAGGCTTTGCCTACTACTAAGGCTCTAGCTAAGCATAAATTATCGGAATTTTTTATAGTGACTATCCCCTTTCGTGCCTTACACTCCTCGTTGAAATTATTATAAAGTCCCGGTCTTGTCCTACCACTGCCCACAGGAAGATTGATTCTAGTACATTCAATTTTTAAAGTATCAGTTGACTTGATAGATTCAGCATTACTCTGAATTATACCACCGAAAATGTCCCAGATAATGTCCCCGTGAACCTGGCTAGCAGGTCGGAAAGCCACATACCCCGGTTCCTTGTTTTTTAAATTTAGACTTGTTAGTGTAAACCCTAATTGATCATTTTCTGAAGCATCAGATTTCATTTTTTCGACCAAACTTGTAAACCCCATTTTTAGCCAATCAATTTCTGATATGTCTTTAGGGACCGAGTTGAATTTAAAAACAGTGGTAGAACCATACACCCTAAACCGCCTAATATAAGATTCGTTAGTTCTTATAACGTATACAGGATCCATAATTACTAAAAATTTGTTAATCAAACTAGATAAGCACTTTTAAAAATGTACAGGTTAAATGTCTAGATTAGACTGAATAAGTAACCTACAGACCTATAAGGTACTGTTGACAAGAACCTTATAGAGAACGGTACTCACAAATAACTACACACTGCTAAAGACAAGATGAAACTAGCAAAATGATTCAGTTGAACACTTTTAGATAAACACTGTTTGATCTGCACAGGTTAAATATCTAGATTAGACTGAACTAATAAT
>JAGFPH010003662.1:14693-39836 GCA_018207615.1 Philaenus spumarius
AAATTAATTGAGTTATTTGATAAGTATTAATCACTAAATTTGATCCAAATTAGATCATGTTTGATTTTATTTTTTTACAATAATCTCATCAATATGTTATAAACTTTCTCATGTCGAAAAAGTAGTATGTATCTATAGAATTTGCTATTTGATATATACAAGTACACAAATAGTTACATATTATACATTTGTATTTTTCTTATAAAAGTAAGCATATTAGATAACTTACTTAGATACGTAAAGTAGGAGTTTTAGAAGTGAACATATTACGAAAAAATATTATATCATTCTGGTACTACACAAATTACGAGTAACCCCTTCTTAAAGTGTATAATAACTACTCTAAACGTATGTAATATTGCTCATACTAAGAGAGTTTTTGTGACTTTCCAGACTCTATTCTCTAGTCTGATTTTGTCTATTATAGTACCAAACCGAGATTTGCCTTTCTGTATGTTACGTGTTAGCTTGGAAGTACTTTGTAGAAAATTACGGCTGTTAATGTGCACATAAAAATGTTATACAGGTATATAATAAATATATAGTCTGCGTACACTTTTGAGTCTATGTTTTTGAGGTCGAGGAACGAGAAACTATGTAACAACGTTCCAAAAGTCGAACGATGGTAAAGACTGTCGTAGATAGTCCTCTCTTCGAACTCTAGGTGAAATAAAAAAACTCGTGTGCTTATAAAATCTTAACTGAAGTACGCGCCACTGAACTATGTTTTGTTCTTAGATAGTTTTGGTTAAAATCCAGATTAGTTAGAGTAATGAATAAATGGTTTTAAAATCGCGGGTTACGGGCAGTCGCAGTTTTTTTGTTTACTCTATTTATTTGTAGAAAGTTAGTTTGGTTTCCCCTCTATGAATATTCCATCGCTAGTTAAAGTAATCAAGTAAATTATTGTTATAAATTATTAGGTTTACGTTTTCCTATTCACGCTTTACTTGGCTACGTGGCTATAATTCGGAAGCTGTACAATGTACAACAAAATAATAATGAAAATAGAAACAAAATGGCAACCTAGTCCTGTCTGGTTTTTGTCAAAAAAGAATATTAACGTTTTTCTACAGATTTAGTTATAAACCTAAATTTGTACTTTGAAATAGTTGAACTCTCGGTTGCCAAAATCCTCTCTACTGGAACTATTGACTGCATGTTACAGGTTGAGTGTAACAAGGGTTACATAAGTGACAGTGCGGCAAGGAATGTTGAAACATAAAAACCTTACGTTCCAGTAACCTGGTTAGCCAAGCCTAACTTAATTTAATTACTAAGCAGTTGTAGATTAGCTACAATCATAAAGTATCGATCATGTTATTACTGCGTTTTGAGTTTAATGTTAAAACAAAAAACTGTGTAAATTGCCGATGTTTTGTATTTATACGTCTATACCAAACAAGGTAAGCAATGTTTATGACCGTCTGACACACGGACTCGATGTCGGTATATTTCGGTCACAGGACAGTCGACAGCAGGAGTGATTGTATGATTGTGGAAGATTGAGGAAATATATCATACGATACATTAAAAGAAACATCGGGAACACTTAACATTCCACACAAAGACTTAAGATTGACTTCATCGTCGCTTGATAATATCTCTTACTTTCATGTCGAGATAAATAAGATCATTAGAGACATTCTCTTTCTATAAGGACAGCGCGGAAAACTGTTTCAGTTCATCTGATAACGTTTGTTAAATTTGACACTGCTATCGTTGAGGTAGCAAATATTTCTTGATCTGGGTGATTTAACGTTATTCAAAGTTTTGCGGATCAAAAATAGCACAATCTTTTTAATAAATCCTGATTAAACAGTCCGTTCTTCAAAACTTTTCGCAGCACAGACAAACATGTTCATATATAAACTTACATTTTTAGGTAAAACAGAACGTGACCCATGTCATGTTCATTTGGAATTTCATTGTTTGCTAATTATTTTTTCAGAAATATCCACCTCCATTTCTTGTTCACTCATTTTATCTGTGAGTGTATGGTGTATGTTTTTCAACACTGCCATAATTTATTAAAATGAGTTTCTTCCCTATTTTTTAAATTTGTTTTCAATTAACTTCTATGCTTTTGAGTAGAGTAAACAAAATTTGTACTTCGTAAAAAACATAAACTGGTGAAGTTATTTTGAATAAATCCAAAATAATGTTCAAATTTAGCCCATTGGTTAATGCAAGTTCGAGCTATAAACTTAATTTTACAATTGAAGTTACCTTTAGAAATATCCAACAACACAATTCTGAAGCAAGAATCGTTACAGTCAAAATCATCTGATATGATGCATAGTCGTGTAAAAATAAACTATTGACCAGTTACCTAAGTGATGTCACAGTACTCTCAAATCTCAACTTAGCGTGTATTATTAAAAAAAAAAACTGGCATTAGGTGAATAACACATTTAAATTTTTTATGTGAAACATTATTTGAGACCACTAAATAATTGAAGATAAGTGGACTCCACTGAGGGCATAAGTCTTGGTAATTATTGTTGACCTGGCCTGCCCGACACTAGTTGACAGGGCCGGCCTTAGCTCGTGCGGGACCCTGTGCAAACTTTTACTGCAGGCCCCTCAATTTGGCACCCATCTTTCACCCCTCCCACCCACTATAATTTAGGACTATATATCACGTAAAAACAGTATGAAATATAGATAACAAGAGAAAACATGATATAATATTAATAATACTTAACTGTTAAATAAAATTAGAAAATAAATTATAGTAGCACTTGTGTTCATAAAAACTCTTTTTATTAATATTTTATAATTCATTTGGCAAACTTAATTTCTTTTGTGTGGGGCCGTCGAAGCGCGGGGCCCGGTGCGGCCGCACCAGTCGAACCTTCCTGGCCCTGCTAGTTAAAGCCCATTAGGAGCTGCAGTTGGGCCTATTTTTTTTTTAAAACAAACCTTAAAAATAAACTTTGCCACCAAAATAATATATGTTGTCACAGAAAATGTTAACAATTTTAATAAAATATATAGAACAGTTTGGATTCAATAATTTCAGCAGCGAAAATTAGTATAAGTCGAGAATTACTCTTTAAAAAGAAGGTGTTTAGACCATTCTTGTAATTATTTTATCTCTGGCGAAACAGAATATCACTGGACATTTTAATTAAAATCTGTTAGAAATACAAAATTGCATGACAAAAGCATTTTTTGTTTAAACTTAGCCTGATAACTCCTTATATAGATGTACTTTTGCAGAACCTATATGTGCATTTTGTTGCACAGTTGAAAATTTTATGAACATTATACCAGTGGTTCTCGAGTTATGATCATACAAAGAGGCGATGATGTGTTATATATTTATTTAATATGTTTTCGAGTTGCGACGAGTTTGTATTTTTGAAAATATGTTATATTAGAGGGCTCCTCCTCCTGCTAAATTCCCTGCTAACCAACCCCCGCGGTGAAGCAAAAGCATACAGATTACCACTTATGAAACAAAGTTGTCAATCATGATAAGTATAACGATTTATTTTTATTGTAAAGGGCCTGTTACCCCCCAGTTTACCCATTAGACGTAAATATTTAAATTGCGTGTGTATTATTTATTTTATTTCCTATAAAACACTTAAAATTAATAAGTGCCAAATTTTCAGTTCTCTAGCTTTAAGGGAAGTATAACAATCAACATTTTTTATAGGGGTTATTACTACATGTTCAACCACGTAGCAGCAAGCGACAAAATGTAAATCTATGATACTTTTTCTATGTACATATGTTGTAAGAAATAAATGTACAAATTTTCAGCTCACAAACTTTAAGGAAAGTATAACAATTAGTATTTATTGTTTTATGGGTTGTTTCAACCATTAAATCTAAATTAATTCTAGCCTACGTTACTCAGGGATAGTGTAGCTTTTTATTAGTAAAACTATTTTTTCAATCGGTTCAGTAGTTCGAGAGATTACCCCCTACATACCAAACAAACAAATCCATAAGTATAGATTTAAAGTTTTAATATTGTAATCAATACTAACAAGGATTCAGATCATTTATTTAGTCAGATCTAAAACAGCTGTATGATATTGCCTTGACTTTTATGACCTTACTTTTGGATCTTTATGTCCAGACATGTATTTGACCTTGAACTATTATATTAAGGTACTAAAGCATTTAATCGTAACAGTAAATCAGTAAACTAACATACACTTCACGCAGCATTGGAGTAGCCGTGGACATTTTCGACATTTGTTTTTGAAGTGTAAACTTCTATAGGCGCACCTGGTCTAAAAATTGTGGACGGTGAGTCGGATTTTACCGTCACGCTTTTTCCGTCAAGCTCTATTCCGTCACCCTCTACTATAGGTATATAACACACATGTGTATATAGCAGAGTATAAAGTTTACTTGGTAATACCTCTGAAATGGACATTGTGCTTCCTGAATTTGTAAGTTGTGTTAAAATAGTTTAATTGGTAAAACCTCTGACATGTACATTGTACTTCCTCATTTCGTAACGTGTGTTAAAATAGTTTACTTGGTAAACCTTTGAAATGGATATTGTGCTTCCTAATTTCGTAACTTGTGTTAAAATAGTTTACTTGGTAAACCTCTGAAATGGACATTGTGCTTCCTCATTTCATAAATTGTGTTTTTATTCAATATGCCATAGAATACCAGAATATCGCCATAGAAGACTTCTCCCGTGTGGTCTTAAGCACACCTGGATGTTTTTCTATTGAAACTCGTTACACTTTCATTATTTCACTTAGTCATCTGTGTAGAATATCCTTTATTGCGGTAATAGTAAACCCCAAATACAACGACTACAATGAAATAATCACACCTACCGTAACACGAATCATCACGTAGGCTACCTCGCACCACGAGACTGCGTGACTGTATATCGGACTTTCTCTGCGACTATTTTAATAAAAAGACAGATAGTTTCAATTAGTAGGAACAGGGTTAGTACTATGATGACACTCCGCGAGTATAAGAAGACAATTAAAAGAATAATTCAAAAATAATTGGTTTATTTCTCAGGATTTCCAGCCATGAAGAGAAAGAGAAATAATTGGATAATTAAAGTCAGTGTACACATTGATTGTTAGGATCGCTTCTCTGCAGGAAAGTAGGGCCAACTACTCGCAAGGCCTAACATTCTTTAGATTCATCAATACACGTTCTCTGTAGTTTGTTATGGTTTTGAAATTCACTTCTGTTTGACTTAATTTATTCTCTGTGTATTATATAACCGGTACGTGTCTTTGACACTTTGATTGACGTCTGATAGACAAAGTCAGTATGACTCATTTTTGTAGGCCTACATTCTTAGCAGTAAAGTACTAAAGCGTTGGCAGTTAGTTTTAATTATTTATTTACGAGCTTATACGGTCTTGATTATCTACGCCGCAAGCGATTAAGGGTCTGCTCCAGTAAAAATAAAATGGATTTTTATCCCATAAGAGCAATGTTAAATTTCATACCATTTATTTCGTTTACTTTTTATCAAAAAATTGTTTGCAAGGTCTCATTTGAAGCACAGTCACAATACGCATCCTTCTTGCAATTTACATTTTTTTAATTTCTTTCATTTGTCAAGTAACTGACATTTTTTAAGTACAAAGTTTGATTTTTTTCCTAACACAATAAAAAATTAATAATGGAAAATAATTTGCAAGCAGGATCCGAAATTTTATAAAGAATATTCAGTTTTTTTTTCAACACGCAATTACAAAAGATAGACTTATAAAATGGTTTGAAATGAGGCAATGTCAAAGCGTTCAGTTGCAAGAAATTGCACTGCTTAGATAGGGATACAGTGATACCGGAAGTGCGTTTCCTGTTGCTTTCTCGTTTACGGGAGCAGACCCTTTAAGCTGGATTTACACATGTAGTACTGTGCGCATACCGTGCGCGTACTGTACCGCTACCGTGTCGTGACTGTTTCAAATAAAAAATGGTCTAACCATTTGAATTATATAGACAGACTGTTTTCAATTTACACATGTAGGACTGTGCGCGTACCGTGCTCAGACTGTACTCCCTTCGACTGCTTCCAAAACGATTCTTCAAGGTCATGACAGATGACAGTCCGACACGGTCGGCGCACAGTACCCCACAGTCTAGAGCGGTCTAGACCGGTCTAGAGCGGTCTAGACCGACCGAGACTGCTGTAGACTGCCGTAGACCGTTCTAAGCAGATTAGAGATGGGGGTGTGGATAACCGGCTACAAATCAACATTTCATTTAATGTTTGTCCTTTCGTTGGTGAACATTACTTGATTTTAAAATTACGATTAATTTTTAAAATTTGATCAATTTGAATGATTAGTTAAATTTTATTGGTTTAGTTTACTTTATTATTTATTACTTTAATTACTTTATACATTTAATTTTGTGTGTTATTTGTTTGTTTATTATTCTATTTATTTTAATTTTTAATAATTTGTGATAAATTTTAAAATGAATGAAGAGAAATTAATTTTACTTGTTAGTGAACATCGCGCTCTCTACGATTTAAGTTATAGAGACTATGACAATAACCTTATAAAAGACAATTTATGGGCACAGATCGGCAGTGAATCGGGTACTTCACTTAATGACTGCAAAAATAAATGGAACTTGCTAACTAGCTACACAATTAACAATGTATATTTATATAGGCCTAAATAAAGTGTAAATAAGAAAAATTTTTGTATTTAATTTTAATAAATCAGCAAACCTCAATGTTAAGCCTAGTCTCTCTTCTGGTGAAATGCATCGCCGCCATTTGATGTTTTGTTTTGTAAGCTCAGGTCTTAATAATTCCATTAAAAATTCAAACTTATGGGAACTCATTCGAAAATAGTTTATGAACTTAATTGAATCTTCTTTTAATTTATTAAATATTGTATGGAACTCTCCCTCCTCTTCTCTAGCTCTATATAAATTATGCACCCAAAAGGTTTTTCTTCTTTTTTTTTTTCTTCCTTTCTTCTTCTTGTAAGAGCTCATATAAGCAGCAGGCAACAATTACGTTCTCTTCGTCTTGATCCATGGTAGACACTACGTTTCCCGTCAACGAACGAAAAAGTACTACGGTCGACAACAGTTCGGTATGAGCACAGTACCATATGTGTAAATCGAGACGGTCGAAGACGGTCGAAGGCAGTCGCGACACAGTAGCGGTACAGTACGCGCACAGTACTACATGTGTAAATCCAGCTTAATAGGTCTTCCTTATCTGATCATTTTTGTAGAGGAAACAACCCCTCAAAGACAGAACCCCCACCCCCACCAGTATCTAGAGTCCGCCGCCTCGTAGCCTAAGTTTGCTACATAGACGTGATCACAGTGTTACGATGGTTTCAAAACTTACTGTCCTGCCTCCGAAGAAGATGCTCTACACACGTGCTTACCGGTTTTCAAGGTCATAAAATTCACCTCGGGAAGGATCAGGTGTCCCTCTCACGGTCAACCCAGACGGCTTTGTATTTATTGTATAAAATTTACATTTATTTTCAAACTTCATGGTCGTGTTACTTCATTCTACAAACAGATGTATCTTTTAAAACTTCATGGTTTAAGATGGTACCATAATTTAACAATGTTGCATTATATTCGTATTCTGTAACTTCTGTGCTGGTTGTTGGTGCTTCAAATGATACTCGACAGTGCTTAATAGGCCAGTTAAATAAGACCATTTTGGAGCCATTTCTGGAAATAAATGTTGGAAAGCTGGAAATAGTTTTGATCGCTTTATTTGACATCTAATTGAAGTATCCTAGGTTTGCACCACCCCCTGCTGCGAGCTTCAAAGGAGGGGTCCAAAAAAACCCCAACATTTTCGGCCTTTTTCAGTTTTTTGCTTTTAACTCCTAAAGTAAGCATCTTACAGAAAATTTTACTCTTTTATAAATTAAAGAGCATTAAACTTTGCGTTGACTGGTTAGCCACAAAGTTTAATTTGACCGAGAAATATTGTCAAAATTAATGGTCATAAAATGATGATTTTTACCAACTTTGCTTAAAAAGTTACTATTAAGACTTTTAAACGTCTGTACCGTGGAATCGGCTGTTCTAAATGAAAAGACGTACTGAATGAAAGTTGGAGGAAATTTAATTCTGCGTTCAGCAAGTACCTAACATTTGAAATTCGATCAAGTCTGCAAATAGAAAATTAAATTTTTCGATCTGCAGTTATACGCGTAGCAGTTAGCAAAAAGGTACCTTCCACAAATCTAGGTAGAGTACAAATCTACTCCACACTAATTATGTTTAGAAATTGGTATTCTTAATTAAAAACTCATCAGTAACATTTATAATAATAACTTTTAATAAAATTTAAGAAAAAACTATTTAAAATTAATGATACATTTAAATATATTGTCAATGAAATATCGAAACAGGAATGTATAAATTTGGAAATTTTTTGATATGTATTATTGCATTTTGTATTTGCAAATAATAATAAGAAATGATATTTATATACAATTAAGTCAAAAATAAAGTCGTTAATAAAGGTTTTGAAGTGGAAGGTTTATACAAAATATAGAGTCGACCGACATTGGTTCTTCTGTGGTAAATGAGAAGGGTAAGTAGTTAAGAAGGGGTCCCGTTATCTCCTATAGTACAACGCATTTAGAATGGCGAGCGGGCTCGCATACGCAGGAAAGCCTGCCTCCCACCAACTTCAGTCTCAGTCAAATAGTAAAAAAAGGACAGTCAGTGTCAAATCTGCACAGACGTGCGTGGCTGTGTTGTATATGTCGTGTGTATAAAGCCATCGTGTATAAAGCCTGCAATAATGGAAGTGTCTCTGCAAATAGAACAATTTTGGGGAGTTACCTTCTCCACAACAGAGCAACACGTTAATGCCAGATTTTCTAGAATTCGACAAGATGAAACAGTTGTCATGAAGTTTTTAGGCTGGTTTTCAGCACATAATCCTTTTCCAGTTGGAGAAAGCATCATGTCAATCAGCACTGGAGTAGTAGGGGACGAAAAGATAAATTGTCATCAAGCCTATGAGATTGGAATTCAATGTATGGAAAATATAATAGGCAGCAATTTCAAGGATGTGAAGTTTCAAAGGAAGAAACGAGTGTCACCCCTTAAGTGTGCTACTTCCAAAGTCAGGATTCATGACGAGGATATACCGGTCAGCTCTGATACTATTTTCAGGCGCATTTCATTTTTCAAGAAGTCTGACGAAGATCTCAAGAAATACTTTGAATTTGAGCTGGAACCTTACCCACTTTCAATTTTTGATGACATAGGAATGCGAAAAACACGTAAATATGTTTTTTATGACTTATTTGACCCTTTCACCAGTGAAGATGAGGAATTACACTGCTTGGACGACCCTGTGTATGTCATTGATGGTGGATTTCTTCTGCACCGAGTGGTATGGCAGAGTAAAGAAAGGTTTTCACACATCCTAACGAGATATGTTGATTATGTTAAAAAATATTACGGAAAAGAACCAGCTCCAGCAGCGGTTCTGCAAAGTGTGTCATGCAAGTGTGCAATGAGGTGCCGAGGAGGATGCAGCTGCCGGAAAGTAGGGTTGAAATGCTCCTATACATATGCTACGAGTGCAAAGGGCAGTCCTGCTCAAATGCTCCCGATGATGAAGCATCAACCCTTATCAGTGAACATGGCTTGGAACTGCTCGTGGAGGATTTGTATGAATCAGGCACCTATTACATTTACACTCTGTCTTCATAACATTGCTTGTATTATTATGTTTTTTAGTTAAAAATGTTCATTGACTGTACTTAGACGTTTACAGATACACGTATTTCAACGTTCATACACTGATTCAAGTTCCCTATAATATTTACTCTGACTAAAAATCAAATTTAAAATTCTGATTCAAACTCAAAATTCATAATAAAATTCAAAGTCATATTTGAAATTTAAAGTCAAACTCGACTTTATTTCTTTGTTACAGAGGAACACATTGCAGAAAAAGAATTAGAGGTTGGTGGTGAGTATACCACAGAAGAACCCATGCTTGATGAATCTGTTTACGGGCCTTCCACTTCTAAATGCCAAAAACTGTATTAATAACTTTATTTTTGACTTAATTGTATATTGTATATAATTCTTATTCGTTTTAGCAAATACAGTGGATTATGTCTATACATAACAAAAAGTGCCCAAAAATCTAAAATATTTAACATTCTTGTTTTGATATCTAATTCACAATAATGTAAATGTATCATTAATTTTAAATAGATTTTTCTTAAATTTTATTAAAAGTTATTATTATAAATGTTATTGACGAGTTTTTAATTAAAAATACCAATTTATAAACATAATTAGTGTGGTGTAGATTTGTGACTGGAAGGTGCCTTTTTGCTGACAGCTACGCGTATAACTGCAGATCGAAAAATTCAATTTTTTATTTGTAGACTTGATCGAATTTTAAATGTTAGGTACTTGCTGAACGCAGAATTAAATATCCTACAACTTTCATTCAGTAGGTCTTTTCATTTAGAACAGCCGATTCCACGGTACGGACGTCTAAAAGTCATAATAGTAACTTTTTAAGCAAAGTGGGTAAAAATCATCATTTTTTGACCATCGGTTTTGACAATATTTCTCGGTCAAATTAAACATTGTGGGTAACCAATCAACGCAGAATTTAATGCTGTTTAATTTATAAAAGAATAAAATTTTCTGTAAGATGCTTACTTTAGGAGTTAAAAGCAAAAAACCGAAAAAAGGCCGAAAATATTGGGGTTTTTTGGACCCCTCCTTTGAAGCTCGCAGCGGGGGGGTGGTGCAAACCTAGGATACTTCAATTTGATGTCAAATAAAGCGATCAAAACGATTTCCAGCTTTCCAACATTTATTTCCACCTCCAGGTCTTATTTAACTGGGCTATAAGGCATTAGGAAGCGGTGAATACAGTAGTTCCTAACCACATTATGATGGTCAAATACACTGTCCCAGAAGGAAACCAACATATTTTAAAGCCATTTGCAATTATATTCTTTGGACCAAAATAATTATAAAGTTTAAATAAACCTAAGTCTGCAATATAAAAATTAATTTTAATGTTACATATATACTTTTGAAGAGTAAACTACTTTTATAAGCGCACCACTTCCAAAAAATTTGTGTACAAGTTTGTACATCAGAGTATATATCCTAGTTTTCTTGTTGCTGGGGGTGAATCGGATTTTACCGTCATGCGTTTCACCATGCATTTTGTGAAACGCCCCTAATGTGAAACGCTCCTAAAGTGAAACACTCTTAAAAGTGAAACGCTCCTAAAGTGAAACGCTTTTAATATGAAACGCTCTATTCCATATGTTGAAAAAGTTTTGGTCTTGCCAAGATTCGAACCAGCAGAGTCCATCACCATAGACTAGCGCTTTAGCCGGTTAGGCCACAATCGTATTGCTAATTTAGTATATTTGAGTTGGGTATATAAGTGTAACAGATTCACCTACATAATGAGCTTAATCTGATAATGTTAAAATAGTGTATAGTTTCATTAGTAATACCTCTAAAGTGGACATTGTGCTTCCTCATTTTGTAAGTTGTGTTAAAAAATAAACATTATGCTTCTTCGTTTCGTAGGTTGTGTTAATTAAAAAATGTTTACACTTCTCCCGTGTGGTCTTAGCACACAGTTTACCTTTTTACTTTCTCACTATAGTAGGCCTATAGAGAAAATAGTGATCGCAAAAAAAATCGATGTTGAGATTTTTGTGGAAATATCCGTTTTGGGACCCCCTGCGTCAAAAAAAGTGTTTTTTTACAAAATGTCTCTCTGTATGTATATATGTATGTATACAAAGCTAAAGAGAAAACTATTCGATCGATTTCAAACAAATTTGCACCAAACATGTCAATTAGGCCCGAAAAAGAGTTTTGACATTTTTTGAAAAACAACCCCCTTTTTGGCCAAAAAACCCCAAAAAACAGTTATTTTTTTATGAAAAAAAGGGCTCTAACGATTTTGACCAAATTTGGCTTATTTGAAGCCCTTAATGTGCCCTACCATATGCAGAAAACCGTATCTTTCTAAAAATTCTTGTTTAGCTAATAATAATAATAACTGATTTTTGTTTAATAATAATAATAGACGTGTTTCCTGCAAAATTGTTCGAAATCGATCGAATAGTTTTCTCTTCTAGCTAATAATAATAATATTTATTAGTTAATCTCCTACTTTAATATCACCTTTCCTACCCCACCTACAATTATAAAGTCACAATGAATCTGTTTAATAATTTAAATATGTTTGTGAGAAAGTATGTGCCAGTTCCTGGTACAGTTTATTTAATTTTATTTAATATAATTTATTAAGTTAAATACTTTAATATTACAATATTGTAGTCTATAGTTAGAATATTATTCATTTCAAGTGTTTTTGTAATATGATTTATGCTACTTTGTTACGTAAGTATTTTTTTTTTTCTTTTTTTGTGCATTGTTTCTGTACTTGGGAGTTTAGTAAAACTGAATCAAAGCCTTAGCTGTCAGTTACGACCATTCTGAGAAGTCCTTAGCTAATTGTAAATACCTTTCTAGAAAGTATACAAAGTTCTAGTTTTTGTAAATCGAGCTGAGAAAAGTATACAACGTTCTAGTTTTTGTAAATCGAGCTGAGAGGTTAAATAAACCCTTTGCTATCAGTAACGACTGTTTTGGTAAATTAAATAAACCTTTAGCCAGTGGCGTCGCCAGGGGGCGCAGGAGGGCGCAGGGGGGCGCGGCCCACACCAGGTTCTACGCTCAAAGTGGTCAAAACTTAAAATTTACTTACTGGCATTTTAATAATTACTCAAATAAAATTTTGTAGATATTTTATTGAACATTTCATAAAATAAAAAATGTGAGAAATAGGAGTTGAGTCAAACTGTAGGTAGGCTATACCGTGATACAGATCGAGTAGGCGAGGAAATAAAGCACTCAACCTCCGAAATTTGATGCCATGGACGGATTGAGGTGGGGATTTTTGCATTCGCTTCCAAAAATTAGCTGAAAAAATGTACCTACTTTTCATTTTATAATTGTTCGAAATTGCATTTTTGCAGTGCAAAACGCATTCGGGAAAATGCATTTTCTGAAGTCACTTAGAAAAAATTCATAACTTGGTTAATAATACTTGGAATGGACTCAAATTAGGTTCCTGAGGGTTTTCGAGGTCGCTGGTCCCGAATATGATCTCTAAATTTGTCCATCGCCGACCTGGAGCTTAGGATTGCTGATGAACGTCATTCCGAGGCTTCTCCTGAAGTTCACACTAAAATGAAACGAAACTCCACCCCTGGGTTTTTTTTTTGAGGGGGGTGACACGTAAACTGCCCCGATATTTTAGCCTACGTAAACGTGGTACAGATAGTGCCAATTAGGATGGAGCGCGAAGAGGGGGTGTGCAAGTCTCCTACGCCGGCTCCCACCACATTTCCCTCTCGCGGTGGAGTACAGTCAGAGCCGCCTGCCCTACCT
Organism: Philaenus spumarius; assembly: GCA_018207615.1. Classification (NCBI taxonomy): domain Eukaryota; kingdom Metazoa; phylum Arthropoda; class Insecta; order Hemiptera; family Aphrophoridae; genus Philaenus; species Philaenus spumarius. Next base: position 28,119 of record JAGFPH010003662.1, read on the forward strand.
AACTCATGTCTGCTATGTAGTCGTGTTAATTGCATATCAACACTTTTTGGTGGTGACTGTACTAAAGACTCACAGTCGCGTAGGAGAGAGTAAACGTTACAGCGCTCAAGTGACGCTTCATGCTACTTGGCACTATCTGTACCCTACGTTTGAAATGATGAAACTACCCTGTTCATTAAAGGAGGATCAAGAAGCGTCGCCTCGCCAGACCAGAAATGCTGAAATTTCCCTAACTTTCTACCTGACATAGGTACGAATAGTTTCATAGCCCTTGCTGTAGCATACCAACTGATTGGACGCATACCAATAAATATTAGGTTAGGTTAGGTTAGTTTGGTTAGGTTGGTTTGGTTTTAGAAGACTGCAGTCACTGACAGGACGCAGGGACAAAAATAATTCCCTTTTTTCCACAGCCCCGTTTCGAGGCAGTTTCGCTACGCCCTTTTTTTGGATCGTTGATTCCAAATCAGGCATCGGCGACCACCTCTGGGTACCTGATGCACCATAACCTGGACATTGCCGCATCCCCTGGAGCTTTCCTGTAACATTCATACAAACGATCCGGAAATCGTATCCGGGGTTTTTTTGGGGCGCTCTTCTCGAATCTGGCATCGGCGATAGTAATAAAATTTTTTTTTTTTTTTCTGAAAAATCATTTTTCCCATTTAAATAACATCAAAATGTTAAAGATAACACTTCTGTTATTTTTACAAAGGTTTCATCCAGTAGGTCACTAAAACATAGTACGGATCGAACAAGCTTGTCGCCTTATCACACCAGAAATGTTGGAAATGTTAGGCAACACTTTGAGTCCAGGCTGTATTTTTGTCAAGAAGTCAATGGTTCTCATTCCGAGTATTTAATGTGAGTGAAAATGAATGAGTGCTAAAGGTTTTACTCATTGTAAAATAATTATTAATAAAACTTTAAATAGGAGTTGTTTTGGAAAATTATAACTTTGATTGGCCATTATGTTGAATAAAGGCAACATACAGACCTCCGGTTTCCAATCTTCTTCTTTTATCAAGATTTTTAAAATAAGGTGTCACTTAATAGAGGTTCTCATTAAAAATTTTCGACTTACCCACAAAATATCCCATTTTTGGGGGAGGGTTTTAAATTTACGATACACCAAAAAAACTCCATTTTTGGTCATGTTAACAATCCACAAAGCAAATCTGTCTATTTCCATTAATAAAAAAATAATAGGGGGGGGGTTTTTAAAACACCTTTTTTATATAACTGTGTTTTTGCTGTACATAGACAATAATTAATAAATATTAAAAACATTTATAAGTTATAATAAACATTTATAATTTTTCATAGAATATTAATTATGTACCAGAAACCAGAAACACACCATTAAAAAACATAGCATGAAGTTCTAACTTATAGTCTTTAGTCACAGTATGTTTCCACTTTGTAAACTTATAAGTTAGTATATTTTCCAAAGCATATATTACTTCCTTTAAAAATAAACTACGTTAACGTAAGCCTACAATTGTTGCACCAAAATGGATTTGAACTATTACACGACGCCATAATAACAGATTACAACCGCCCGCCTCTGACCTGCACTTTTAACAAACCTGCTCTTTGACCCAACTTAACTTACCTTATCTTGTTTAGCATTTAAACATGTTTTATTTGTCTCATGTTTATAACATATCTCAATACGGGAAGTTTGCTTGAAACATACTGGGACTAGAGACTATAAGTTAGAACTTCAGGCTATATATTTTTTTCTTTACTTTTGTTTAGGGTGAATTTCTTTTACCGGGCCTTTAATCATGTTAATTCATTGTTAGAATACACAAAGTATCTCAGTATGGGAAGAATTGCTTCTGATAAAGTAATAGTAAACAATTACCGTCCTGTGCAGTGGTTTTTATTCAAATCAGTGTGATTTTGTCGCCCCAGTGCTCTTTTATTTGTTTAATTCCGTCCTGCCAACGCCACTGTTAAAACATAAAAGGAATTAGCTATCTGCAACGACTATTTTGAAATGTTAAATAATCCATAAAAAAATGATAAAAATTTATAATATTCCAATACGCTGTTGCGTATGATGGTGAGAATGCAAACATGCCTCTAGACCAGCTGTTGCTGCCACGCCCTCTTTGCAAATTATTGGTTTGTATTTCAGCTTTCGCGGCGCCTGTCATTTCGCCACCTCTGTTAATACATTCGACATGGACCGTATAATTTGCAATGATGGATCCTAACATATGAAAGTGACTGTATCACTCCTACTGCAATCTATACTGTGGTACTCGTACGATTAGAACAGTTATTATATACTTGCTGATACCCTTGCCGAGTACAAACCCAAACTAGATGAAAGAGTTAAAATATTGAACACAATTAATGGAATTATAATGAATTGAGAATTTTCAGGTTTTTGAAGTGAAAACTTCTTATGGCTCGTTCGGCACTTTTTGCGTGGGTATTCGAATGAAATCTCGCGTACCCATTGTATTTTAGATGCGTGTAGTGGCTGTACCACACATACAAAATAAGAAAACAATTATATACAGGTTAATTCAATAGCTCTATGGGTTAATTTGGTCACGACACGCACCGATGAAATGGATATTGTGCTTCCTCATTTTGTAAGTTGTGTTAAAATAGTTTATTTGGTATTACCTCTGAAATGAACATTGTGGTTCAACATTTTGTAATTTTGTTAAAATAGTTTGCTTGGTAATACCTCTGAAATGGACATTGTGCTTCCTCATTTTTAATTTGTGTTAAAGTAGTTTACTTGGTAGTGATAAAATAATCAAATTTCAGATTAAACCAATATGACCAACGATGTAGGCCTATACTCATTACAGTTTTCACTTATGTCGGTAGTTCCGCGACTGCTTTCTTTATTTGTATTTTGTTTACTAGACTTTTCTGGATGGAAGTCGGTAAACGAAACATACTACGTACATGCTTTATTCCTACACGATCTAACAAAATATACTGTATACTGTATATAAAAGCGTTTAGACAAAATTGCCGATCTGGTGGATTCCCGTGATGCGTCCTCGAGTGTTAGCGTCCCATGAGAAGCTACCACCACTACCCGATGACTCCCACGATTAGATGAGCTGCAGACACGGACGGTATGTCCTCTCCATAATTTGTTTCCCAAAATATTCCTCCACTGGTTCCAAATTACTGTTATAACGACAGATGTAAAATTGGACAACGTCACGCGTTGTATAGTTGGTTCCTTAGCTTTACAAACTGCCTGATTTGTCTTACCACTTACCCTAACCTATCCATGAACCCAACAGGAAAAACGCCTATGGATAAAGTTTTAGAATATTTCATAAAAGAGCTAGAAGAGCACTCATAGTAAACAGAGGTATAAGAGTTCTAGTGCACTCTTGGCATCACAAAAACAAACAAATCAATCGCACACTTCCACCAAAAAGAAAAAACACAGTCAGTTGTTGCATTATTTTCTGCGTTTGGCTTGAAAATGTTTGCTAATGTTATAAATTGTGGGTTGTGGTGGAACCAGGAAGTTGCCTTCATCGTAGTTCAATAACATCATAACAACAGCTGGCGATAAAAGTACAAAAGTTCCTACAGATACAATAGTGATACCTTCCAACGAGTCAGATTATTATTATTATTGTTAATAAATAGAACGCAACAAAACAAATTTTGTATTGAGTTTTTACATTAGGCTACTAGTATGAAAGAATTAGCTTGTAACCTTGCGATCTGTATGTCAAGTTCGTACATTTCAGCACAAGGAGTTCTGGACTACGTATAACAAGTTTGGTTAGCCCTAGTGACCTTAGAATAGCATTAGCCGGTTACAGAAGGACATGTTTACAGTACGTAGGCCTATGTTGTGCGTTACAATCTGCATAGTGTATGTTTTATAGTAAAACTTATATTCTTACTGCCACACCCATGTAACTATTTACGCTGAGGAGAATGATTTATTGTGTTAGAAACTTATGAAAAATGTTAAGGCCGATCGAATCTGTTTAGATAATAATACAAGTTCAATACAACAAATAAGATAAAGTATGTACCAAATAAGTAGACTATGCCCATCTGTACTAATAAAGAGGTAAAATTTGTTTGTATGTAGGGGGTAATCTCTGAAACTACTGAAACGATTGAAAAAATAGTTTTACGAATAAAAAGCTACACTATCCCTGAGTAACATAGGCTATCATTCATTTTGAAAAAACACATTTTTTTATTTCAGTATTTTGTAAATTTAGACGGAAAAATCATAGGTTAGGCCTAGACTGATGAACCAACACTTGTATTTACATTTATTACCATAGCAACCAATTGAATAAAATAACAGATGAAACAGCTGTTTGCTCCAATATTACCATTAACAGCTGATTTCAAACTACGAAGCAATTATTTTTGTATTTCTAGATTTTAGGTTAGGGTTAGTAAAGACCTGAGCCTTGCTGGTTCTTTCAACCATTATTATAACTGCTGTTATGAAATGTAAGAAATAATTTGATTTGAACATTTATTATCTTAATTTTGAGGTTATTATTATTAATCATACAACTTTATTATAAATAAAACATAACATTTGTTTTTAGAAGGTTCCATTGGGGGTTGGCGTACGGAGCTAATTAAGATTAACATTTGGTTAATTAGCGACAAGAACACATGTTTTACTGGTGAATAGTCAGCTGATTTAACTATAAAGTTAACATGCTAAATCTGATAAGATGTAGGTTATTCATTTTATTAACTTAGCTAATTATAATTATAAAATTAAGGCATTTTGTTTAATATAATATGAGTTGGCGTGCGAAGCACGCATGCATCTCACAAAGTTGTAATTAAAATCCAAAGCCTTGAGAACCCTAAGAGTAGGTGAAAGTGCAAGTAATGGTTGAGAGTAAATTATATATTTCGTTTAGGTGTTTTATAACATTTGTTTGGGCTGAGTGGAATGTTAGTCTTCACCACCGAGCGGAGAATGGGTTGAAAACTCTTTATCAGTGGGTTACGAGAGGTTATGAGGCGTTGACTTCAGTATTCCATTCCCCATAATCTCCCGATCGTTACGAACAACGTGATGGTAGGTCCGTGTACAGGAAGTCATGGCTACAGTGTTGCCAAGTCTCCTCTTTCTCAAGAAGGAATCTATAACCATTTACTCCTAGATACATTATGTGTTTACTTCGAGTACAGAGAAAATCATATACTTCAACATGCAGACCATTGTTGGAGATTTGTCGTGGTTAAATGGTAAGTCGTATAAAAAACTATTCGCACTAGTAGTCTAGAAGCCCTAAATTGTTCCTACGACTTTTTGTCGAATCTCAATAGGTTTACCTTAATCTAAATTTGTTGATTTTAGAGATATTTTCACACATTATTTCTACATGCAATAGGAGTTTTATTACAGACCTCCACCCGCTGCTCATTTGCTCACCGACACCAGCGGCTACTCACAGCGAAGCAAATACAGAAATATTACTGTATACTCTGATATTTTTTACTGAAACGTAGATTGATTAGGACAGAGGCACTTGTATCGGGGTGGGGTGGTGGGGCAGCGGTGACCCAAATCCTGACGCACGCGTAGTAGGGCCAGAATTTTTGCGTGAATGACCTGATGTTTGTATATAATAGAGGGAACAAAATAACACTTCACACTAGCCCATAACTTCTTATTGGAAAATTAGATAAAACCACAATGAATTACCAGCTCATTCAGACAAACCACAAAATATCTACTATTTTCACAACAATCACTTTATTTGAAAGTTACAACAATTATACATTTAATTATAAAGTTGTAATTTGAATTGCCTTTTTAAAATTATGGTTTGGGGAGTCGGACAATAAAAATTCGATAAATATTGAATATCGAACAAGTATTGTTTTATTTATGACACATTTTGTAAAAGGATGCATGGCCGTTTTTAGCTTGAGGTAGCGCACTCACTTTCAGCATGCTCTCAAATAAAACACTTTTATAGAACCCTATAACCATAATGAACTTCTGCATTTACCTCGTACTGTTAGGAGCAAATGAAACCTATTTTTAAAGATTTAGCTCACCCTGACTTGCTAAAAAGATGTCTTCCTGGAGGCACCCAAAACGCTTGTGAATCTTTGAACAGAGTCATTTGGTCTAGGCTACCTAAAACCACCTTCATTCTCAAAAATACGTTAGAATTTGGTATTTATGAGGCAATAGCTACATACAATGACGGAACCATTGTTAAATGTCAAATTTTAAGCAAATTAGGCATCAATCCTGGAAAGCAGTGTGTAGATAGAATGAAAATTGTCGAAATAATAGGGCCGTCAAAGAATTTGAAAAAATTTAAAAAATACATCTCCTAATGTAAAAAATAGTGTGTTAACAAAATCTGAACAACTTATTAAACAATTCTTATTCTAGATTGTAAAACATGTTTACACTTGTTATTCGGTACTTGTCGGAAAATTCTATAAAACAGGCGCAAATTAATGCAATGTGCTGCTTACGCATCTTTGTGAAAAGTAAGGCTTAAAACATTTTTACAAACTATGCATTTTCGAATTTTTCTTTGTGTGAATAGTGTTTAGTTACAATATGCAATATGTAGCCTCTTGTGTTAGAGAGTGCAAGCTCGTACACTGCGCGCGGAATATATTGAGCTGTGGCGACCGTTAAAATTTGAATAGTTTACAGGGTGGGCTGAGGAAGGGGGCACTCCAGCACATTGCCTTGTACGTAGCGTGTTCCTAGCGCCGAGTGTTGCTAGCGCCACGTCAACAGTTGACGAGGGTTTGACAGTTTTGACAGCTGAGGCAGAGTATTGCTAGCGCCAAAATATTGAAGTCTGGGCTCGTCTATATAAAGCACGTTAGCGCAGTGGATTTTAAAATCTATAATTTTAATGACGTTAACGTGATAATAACGACGATATATTATAATTATTCTGTTATCGGCAACATACTGTGACTAAACAGTATAGGTTAGTACCTCTGGTTTTTTTTATTCCCTTACACGATTTATGGCCTCGGCGCTAGGAACACTATTCTGAGTGGTTTTGACCGCGGCGCTAGCAACACGCACCCGCCTTGTACTAACCTGACATGAAGACATTTGACACGTTAGTGTCGCTGAGTAAAAGCTGTTTTTTACGTTGTGAATGAGTTTTACAGTACTTTGTTTTTTTTAGGTAAATCTTCATTTATGAAGATGTCAGGTTTATTTACTGAGTTGTAAATATAGTTTTTTTTTTTGTACAGTGGACTTAAAACAAAATGTAGAATTGAATTATAGATTTTTTGTAGGCTTAGGTGATCTGTAATTATTCAAGTATTTTATCATATTCTAAAATTAACCAATGTGCGTTTTAAAACCAAATAGTTTTCTTATTATAAATGCCATTTTTTAATGTAAACCCTCATTTGATTATTCCTTGTTGGAACTTTTTTTAATATGAGTTTACCCTTTTGATGAGAAGTGCATTGCTTTAGAAATATAATTAACGTGTAAATTATTCAAACTTTTTTAAACAGATTGAGCCTATTATGAAAATAGTAGGTTATGATTAAGCAAGGAATAATCAAATGGGGTTTTACATTAAAAAAGACAATACTACCAATGAATACTTAAATGTTAAGAAGCGCACGTCTTATGGACTCAATTCTAACAGATTTTACAAACTTGGCGCCCTAAAGATTTGTAGTTGGGCGCGACTCCGAGAGGAAGTGCTGGCAAACCATTTAGCGTGCGTTGGAGAGCGAGAGAGCGCGAGATAGTGTTTCTCCCCTCTCATTGGTATAACGATAATGCAATTCATTTGTACTATATTTAGATTACTTGCCGAGTGCGGCTGGCTGAACGAAGGGTTTACCCCACTCACACAAGGACAGGGAATAAAAACTTTCGCTATTGCGTTATATACAATCCCAGACACAATCGCGTTTTGTTTGTTTAGAAACTAAATATAACTTATATAGGTATTTTCAGGAACACAATTTGTTGTAATTATTTTATAATTGATATTGTAAATATGGCTATTTTTAACATAGTTTAACAATACTGTATAGGATTACTCTTAAATTTAAAGGTGGAAAGAGAAGACAAAAAATGAAAACTCAAGAACAAATGCTTATTGTATTTAGCAAAAGGGATGCATTTTAAATTTAAATATTTACTTTTATTATGAACTTCCTTTGAAATATTAATAAATAGTCAAAGTATAAAAATTTATATATCAACTGTAACTTTCAGTTCTTCATAGCGAACTTTTCTTCAATATCGTTAGTTCCAATATGTTCTCTGAGTATTTTCTTCTCTATGTACAACAAAGATAAGTTTGAAAATCTCTCTTGAACACATAAATTCGTTTCTTTAGTCCGACTAGCCAATCGTAGACCGAGTGAGAGGGAGAGGGGAGAAACACTCTCTCGCTCTCCACCGCACGCTAAATGGTTTGCCAGCTCTTCCTCTCGGAGTCGCGCCCAACTACAAATCTTTAGGGCGCCAAGTTTGTAAAATCTGTTAGAATTGAGTCCATAAGACGTGCGCTTCTTAACATTTAAGTATTCATTGATACTACTGTATACTACAAATCATACTATCATACTACTACCAAAGTGAGTTAGTGGTTGCACGATAATTGATGGACGGCCTGCTCCAGTGCCTATATATATGGACGGCCTATTTATTTATCTTATAGGCCACAGCATAAGATATTCCCCGCGCAGTATAAACTCTGTTTCTAATGATATGTATTTAATAAATTTAAGCCGATTTTTGCTCTGTTGAATCCACTGGTATCCGTTGTAAACTGCGAATTACTCAAAAGAGGGAAAGGTGGAACCCATTAGCCACAGATCACACGGAATTCATGAAATATACGGTTCTGTGCACTATTCTAGTTTACGTTTCTGCCACTAGTTGTGTTCCAATATCATTCTCCCGCTGTTCTTAAACTTAGTATATTTTTCTACAACGTATTTACGACGTAATGGTCTTGTAATATGTTTTTTATGCTTCTACTCACAGATTATTATGAGCAAATTAAAATGTTTTATCTGCTGTAGGTTTATAAATACATGAACATAAATTGCACTCCAGGCCTGTTATTCGTCTGGAGGTTATAAACGTGAGCCATTTAAAATTGTTTTATTTTCTTGTAAATATTAACAGCAAAGTTAATTTATGAATATCTGTTATGAAAATCCAAATTAATTTCATTTAGTTATTTTCTAAATTGTATATAAAATGTCATTGTTTATATAAATGCACTTGATTGAGCTTGGGCATGCAAACAGTTTTCTACTCACTGTTCAGTGGTGGGGGAAGCGATTCAAACTCTCGGATTCAGTAAACCAGACCTTTCACAAAATAATTTAAAATTCACAATCGTAATTTTCGGCAGCAAAATTGTTTACGTCTTACAACGCAAGTGGTTTATTTTGTTTATAATTTTAATATCTTAATAGTTTTTCATTTTTTTTTTGTAATTAAAAAATGCCGTATATCTAATCATGAACTAATATTTTTTAAATTTTTCTTATTATTGACGAAATATAATGATCTCGTAGCAGTACATTTTTTCCTAATGAATGTATATTTGTTCTATGTTCGAGTTATACCTAATAATATGATGTTGTCCATATTTATACATCTTTGAAGCAGTCCTGAAACATCTTTTTAATTAATGTTTTCAGTAAGTGCACATTTTGTATTGAAAATGAGGTCGAAAATCACTCCAACAAATTTCATTAGTGTTATTCAATAACCATTATAACATAATTATAGAGTAAAGTTATAATTAAAAAATAATTACACTGAAGAGGATAGAATCACTTGGTTGATTTAGTTGGATCCGAAACGCCTGTGGAATCGTATTTTGGTTTTGTCAGGTAACCTATTGTTTCAAATTTGATAGAAAACATGAATGCGAATTTTATCTTTAAAAATATTTTACCATTGTGTTGAATTAAACACAAGTGTTGCTATTTTATGTAAGCAAAACAACATCCTAGTTTTCAGAGAAGGAAAACTTCATCGAGAGCCAGTTGAACTGCATCAAGTGTGTCTAGGTCTGCTCCGCTGCAGAAGAGCAACTGCAAGTATTACAAATGAAATGAATAATTTATGAGGAATTGTTAACCTGTGGTCAAGTTATTACGGCATCGCTTAGGCTTTAGTTAATGATAGATGCAGCTAGTAAGAGAGAAAGTTATATCTAAATTGCTGATGAGTTTTGTAATATCCTAAGTCTAATCACAGTACCGGCCTCTCGGCTTTCGGCGATCTATCCACACTCGATGTAACGAAATTGTTAACAGGCTAAATTATAAACATTTGTAATCCTCTAGATTAGAAAACGATTCATTTTACTTAGGCTCTCATTAAAATGACAAAGTATTGAAATCTTGCGAAAATTCTAAAATTTTACCTACACTTTGTATGGCTTTTCTCGACGTTTTCGTGGTCTCAGAACACGATAAAGAAATAAAAATGTTGTGTCCGTGCGTCTGTATGTGTGTCTGTCGGTAAAAACGATATATATATATATATGCACTCACAGACGTAGTAGAAAACTGGTGGTGCCAAAATCTTGGTAATTTTAATGCGGAGAGCTGAAAAGCTTAGCTTTTGTGGCGTGCGTGACAAAAACGTCACATTTTTGAGTATTTAAAAAAAACATGAACTGAAGTCTGGAAAAATTGTTCCATCTTTTCATATTATTTGTTTTTAAAATTGTTCGTTGCTTAAAAACATATAATAACTTTTATCTACGGCTATATCGAAAAATATGTATATTGATTGTAATATTTGAATTTTAATAATGTTTATTAAATTACATGTTTACTTTCAGCAAGGTTATAACAATCTGCGTGTAGTTGTTGACATATTTATTTATCCTAACCTAAGATGTTTGTAAGGATTTGATGACATGCACAGTATATTTATATTCGTTGGCGTTTATTTCCATAAATAACTGTTAATAACTGTACAAGGAACCAAAGCTAATCTGGGATTATTAAGTCTCGCAGGCAAGGCGCATAAATTTATATTATTAGTGTTTGGGTTCACTATAACGACTTTGTTGATTTAAGTATAATTTTAGACAAACTTAATTCGAATAGTCTTCTTCGTTTTCGTGAATGTCAAGACGGCCGTTTCGGTTGTCAGCCATTTTCAAGTGGTTGATCAAGATCACTATCTTTAGTCGTTTAGTATATAACACTTATATAGGATGGTAAATTTTTCTAAAATTATACGTAAATTTAAAAAAAAATTGTCTAAACTTAATTCCCTGCTCATTCTCTAAATTTTGGTTTATTTGTAAATAATATTTCACTATAAAAATGTATACAGTATGTATACAGTTATACTTGTTTTACTAGTTAGTATAGTTCTTTCACTAGTAACAGATCTTTCATTAGTTATAGTTCTACCATGAGTTGTTTCATTTACTAGTTATGGTTCTGTTTATAGTTATATTTCGTTTCCTATTTGTTTTTCTTTTACTTAGACACAGTTCTTTCACAGGTTGTAGTTATTTATACTTACCGTTCTTTCACTGCTTATAGTTTTTCACAAATTCTAGTTCATTTACAAACTATAGATGATTTACTAGGTATAGTCACTAGATCAAGTTTTTCTAGTTGTATTTCTGCTACAAGTTATAGTGCTTTCACAACTTATAGTTTTTTCCACAAATTATAGTTATTTTACAAATTATAGTTCTTTTATTAATT
>JAGFPH010003662.1:41052-53746 GCA_018207615.1 Philaenus spumarius
TCAGATGTATTTCCAAGTAAACTATTTTAAAACAACTTACGAAATGAGGAAGCAAATGTCCATTTCAGAGGTATTACCAAGTAAACTATTTTTACACAACTTACAAAATGAGGAATCACAATGTCCATTTCAGAGGTATTACCAAGTAAACTATATAGGCCTACTCTGCTATATACACATGTGTACTATATCTAGTAGAGCGTGTCGGTAAAATCCGATTCACCGCCCGCAAAATGTTTTGGACTCGGTGCGCCTATAGAAGTTTTCACTTCAAAAACCTGCTTCCACATGCAATATAATAAGATTTAACACATTTATAAAGTTAAAAGGCAGTCTAGTAGTTCAGTCTTTAGTACTGTTGCCTTCGAAGCTTAGTCCAATGTTGGAATAAAACCACGAATATTTGTGTGTTTTGAATACTGAGAGAAATTATTTGCAAGCGATGATAGTCTGTTGGCGCTTTTTGTTCTTATATAATGAAGAAAATAATCTCAGTTTAAAAAAACATCTTCTGTGCAAAAAAATATTATTAAAATCCATGCGTCGGTTCTTGTGTGAAGGTTAGGTTAGGTTATAAACATAACTTTCTCAATACATATATTATATTTGATAAAGTTCACAAGAATGTAACAGCTTTCACATAGTACCAATAACTTTCTAAAAACCGGGTATCATTTACATCATATGTTATCTTATTAGATTACGCATAACGTGTATTTATGGGTTTATACGTTTGCTTCCTTACTGTTAATTATAAGCGGAGGTTTCTGGGTCAGAGATTAACGCTGGTTTAAGATTTAAAGCCAAAACAATCCTAGCGTTAAAACATCTCTTGCTGAATGTATACTTGTAAATCCCTGACACTCTGTAATTCGCATAGAAAATATGGCTTGAACAATAACAGGACTTATTTTTTACAGAGACTTACAAACGGTATAGAGACTAGTCATGTGACATCCTTCTATTCTTACCGCCTCTCAGTTTGGCGGTCGTGCCATAGTCTTTGTTCATCTTGGACTGTGTATTCTAAGCCCGTCGTAAGCATGTTTATGTGCCGAATGCGACCGTGCCAGATGCGACCCAGCAAGAATTGTGGATGTAGGGACCCTGCTACTAGCTTACAGAGCCTACAAACACTAAAGACCAGTCACGTGACATTCCTCCATTCTTACCGCCTCTCAGTTCGGACGTCGTCCCATAGTCTTTGTTCATCTTGGACTGTGTATTCTAAGCCCGTCGTAAGCATGGTTATGTGCCGAATGCGACCCAGCAAAAATCGTGGCTGTATTAACGACCCTACTAGTAGTCCCATGCGCCCCATTGTTCAGAGAAGAATTTGTACAGTGCGTCGTTTTAACTTAATTTACTCCTATAGTTTATAAACCCTATACACGTTTGTGAAACATGTACAGTCTGCCAGAGCTCCATATTAGCCTAGAGCATCTATTAGCCCATCTATCTATTAGCATAGGCCTATGTCTACTTTCCAGCTGCTACCACGGGGAAGTTTACTGTATGGTTGGACTTTAAGCAACCATATTTTTTGTTTTTTTTGTTTTTACTTAAAAAAGAATCAGCTGTCTGGCTTCGTCATTACTTAAAATAGTTATATATACAATCGGTTGCAATCTAACCTAACCTAACCTAGATGTGTTGGGTCTCTAGTGGCACTATGACAAATTGGTGGGTCGCTTGTTGCACGGGTAGCATCCGGCACGACACCGTAAACTTGCCTAGCGTTTTAAAAGAGCAATGTGTTAAGGCTGGCGCACACTGCAGCAGACCGATGTAGGCCTATGCATGCGGACGGATGTTTTTTTCAACGTAGCCTACACAACCGCAGATGGACGCATGCAGATGTTTTCTCTCCCCTGCTCGTCTTCTGTAAGTTATACTGTGGGGTGACGTCAAATGATGTTGTACTCTTACCTTTCACTGAGATTACATAATGGGTTTTAAATAAAGTTGGAAGTATAAGCCAAAATGAATTAATTGGGTAATCCGTCTAATAAAAAATCTAACAAGTCAAAACCCTAAATATATATATATATATATATATTAGGGATGTGTCGATAACAGATTTTTCGATTCTCGATACCGATACCTATACTTTGAAAAATCAATTCTCGATTCCCGATACCGATACCTAAAAAAAAAAACAGTGAAAAAAAATAAATAAAATGACGAATGACCGCAAAGAATACGACGTCCGAATATTATTAGCGCTAATTTTAAAAAACGCCGGCGTTAAAAATAATTTAAGTACCACAGTAAATGCCCGCAAAAAATCGATGCCCGAATATAATTAGTACCAATTTTATGAACTACTATTGGTGAAATGTTATTAAAAAATAAAATGACGAATGGCCGCAAAAGAATACGACGTCCGAATATTATTAGCTCTAATTTTATAAAACGCGGCATTCAAACGCAATTTAATATACAACAGCGTATGTCCGCGAAAAAACCTACTCCCGAAAAATATCTAATGTCCGCATAAGAAAATACAATTAACCAATTAACCTAGTCCAATGAAAAACACGTGAGAGTTTCAGTAACGAAATAGAAGAATGCGTTGAAATTTAAAATAATTCAAGTTTTTAATTTTTCGGAACAATATTTTTACGACTGACTAGGATTGCGTTACTCGGAATATCATATGTTTTGTTTCTGAACGTTCAATTCGGATAAGTTCAGAAATAATCGGAACTTCAATCATCGAAAATTTGATTCGACGGCGTCCGTTTAGTCCCGCCGAAGTCTGAACAACTTGTTAGAACAAAGTACTGTAATATCAAGTTAATAACGCTGTGTGTAAATACTTACAGTATTCAGTTTTAGTGCAGTGTTTTATTCATTTTTTTTATTAAATTAAAATATTTCGTCGATTTGTTCGGGTAATTAAATTGTGCAGGCCTACTCAGGGGTGCCCACAGCATGGTTTGATGGCGCAAGTTGCGCCATCAGAATTTTTGGGGGAATCAATTTTTGGGGTGTTTTTCATAGTTTGGGGGGGAATTTTCATATGTTCCTGATTAAAATCAATATAAAATATGAAGATTTGACGATTCCCCCCAAGAAATTAGGAGATAATCTGTTGTTTCTATGTGTTAAAAATCTCCAATTATTCGTGTGAAAGTGCTGTATTATTGACAGCCAGGCAATTCGACTACTACTGCTTGTAGTGCAGTGTAGAGACGAGCCGATAGAGGGTGCCGTGTGCGGTGTAAACAAAGTATAAACATATTATAGACATTTACAGCAATGAGAACCTGCCAAGGTCATTCTGCAAACAACTGCCCTCCCCCTCACAACAGTCCCAAAACCATGGTGTAAATAGATAAGGGGTGCTACTCAGAAAGACGAGTTTTGGACGGATTCAGCGCATTTCATCAGATGACGTCACGGCTAGAATTAAAAATGCAGCCTTTCGTCCAAACTGCGTTTGCGCATAAATCATCAACAAATGTCTCACAAAGTGTATATTTTTTGTTTCTATATGAAACGTGCTTTCCAACAAGTATGAGTTTAACGATGCAAATATGAAATTTACTATACCGAATTACCTTTATTTTATGCTCTTTAGATTGGTAATTTTAAAAATTACGTGAAATAAATAGTAAAAAAACTTTCCCACTACACATAAATAAAGTGTAGAAGAAGTTATTATTAGAAATAATTTGCATATTATTAGAAATATTCATCTAAATTCAAATAGGGTTAAAGGTTGAATACTTTCTAACTTCAATATCAAATTTACATCGTTATTAACTACGTTTAGTTAGCTTTAAAACGATAACAAATTCATAATTTTTAAATGAGAGGAAGTGAGTGAACAAGTTTGTCTTGTCGTCTAATCAAAGAAAAAAACTTCTGTTCAAATCATAAAAAAATCCATTGAAAGTAGTATTACCAATGAATACTTAAATGTTTAAGTATTCATTGGTATTACTATTCACTTTTTTTAAACTAATTTTTAATATAAAACAGTTTTATTGACTTATGTATTGCTTGTTTCTTTTTGGACGGAAATCACTTTCTTCATTTGTATGGTTGTCCATTTTACATATATTGCAGTTGTATTTTCGGAAGAAAAATCTGTTCGGTGTATTATTATTTATTTATTTTACATATTGTGTAGTTTTGTCCTACATTGTTCTGAACATTGTTGGTCTTATATTCATTTTTTGACCCTTGAGTCCAAAAAAAGTGGTTTTTACAAAATGTCTGTCTGTATGTATACAAAGCTAGAGCGGAAACTATTCGATCGATTTCAAACAAATTTGCAGTAGACATGTCAAGTAGGCCTGTATAGATGCACAAAATCGGGTTTAACAATTTTGAAAAACAACCCCCTTTTTGGCCAAAAAACCCCCAAAAAATCACTTAGGGTATTATTTTGTTTATAAAAATAAACGGCTCAAACGATTTTGATAAAATTTGGCTTATTTGCAGCCCTTAATGTACCCTACCACATGCAGAAAACCGTATCTTTCTAAAAATTCTTGTATAGCTAATAATAATAATAACAACTGATTTTTAGAGGTTTTTTGGCCAAAAAGGGGGTTGTTTTTCAAAACCTTTTTCGTGCACCTATACAGGCCTAATTAACATGTTTGGTACAAATTTGTTCGAAATCGATCGAATAATTTTATCTCTAGCTAATAATAATAATATTTATTAGTTAATCTCCTAGTTTAAAATCAAATCTCCTACCCCTTCTACAAAAATGAAGTCACTGTGAATCTGTTTAATAATTTAAATATGTTTGTGAGAAAGTATGTGCCAGTTTCTGGTACCGTTTATTTGAAATGTGTTTGTTTTATAACCTTTCTGTTGTATATTTAAGGGGATCCGCCACTATCTTTTTTGCGATTTTCAAATTTTTTTGACATTTATATATTTTTTTTTCTTGTAGCTAGTGTTGTTTTAAACATGTGTACAAAGTTTCAAGTTAATCTGAGTACTATTTCATAAGGGAAAAAATCGACCAGCGTTAGCTATACCGCTTATTTTTGGTCGGAGAAATCATATCGTTTCGCAATGCACATTCCAATTCCATTCAAATGGTTTATTATATCTTACATTATTATAATTATGCATACAGCTATAGTAGCTTTGAAGTGCATACCAATGAAACATAATTATGTATAAAAAAATCATATATATATACAGGTTTTGTATATATGTAGCTACATTTACATAATAATGTTTGGAGCAAGTGCCCGAAATCCATTTTCACGGGAAAAGTTAGAATTGATGCTGGAATAGCAGAAGGAATCAGCATCTATAATAAAGGATACATGATGACAATGAGAATGCTCCTGGAAAAATCAGGAGTGTCACCTGGAATAAAAACTGTCGACCTCGCTAAGAAAAAGGACGACGTTCGCCTGCGGCTGCGTAAAGCTCGCAGTACTGAGAAGTACAAAAAATACAGAAAAGTACTCAAATATGCCAAACTAAAAGAGGAAGAGCATAAGAAAGCCAGGGAAGGAGTTACATATGAACCAGGGAGCTTTTAAGGGACATTTTTACATCTTGCACTCAATTTTTATCTTTAAACGCCGTTTACCGGGAACTGTATTTTTAAATATGTTTTGTTGAATAAAATTGTAACTAATTGACCTATGCCTTTCAAATTTTTACCACTTTTCTATAGTAATATAATGAAGTTTTTGCGGTATCTAGAACCTTCTATCACTATTGATTTATTTTTTATAAATAAAAATATACAATTATTTTGGCAAAAATCTATAATTTTCTTATTTAACCTGTGGTTTTGTTTGTAATTGGGTTAGGAAGGTTTAGATACCGCAAAAGTTACATTATTTTATGTAGATCAAAATAAAAAAAAGTTCATTAGAATAACTTAATAAACAATGAAGATATATCAAATTTTCGAAAACTCGAAAAAAAGTTTAAAAACCAAATAAAAATAATAATAAAAAAATATTGTTTTATTTTTCAGTATAAATCCTCTAATTAGTGCCCTGTTAACATAAAATTATAATGCTCAAAATCAAAATTGGCAAAGAAACAAAAAAAGTTATAGATAGTGGCGGATCCCCTTAACCCTAATGTGTGTACAATTTCTGTAAGTTGCTCTGTCATGGTTTTAATGGTTTAAAATTGTCTATTTCCCGTGCTATTGTGGTTTTCCGTGATTCTTAAGTATTTTTTGGTGATTTAGGTTTTTTTTTAAAAAAGTTGTTCAATTTTCCTTAGATTCTTTGGTCTAGTGTTCTATTTTCCATTGTTATTATTATATGTTCGCAAATTTCAGGTCTTAAACCCTGTATTACATGTGCTATTATTTGGTTGTCTTCGACGTTACAGTATGTAATTAGTCTAATAGATTGATTTGTGATTTGGCTGTCCATCCGTAAGCCACTTCTTATCTGGATATAAAAGTATGTTTATCTTCAGATGGTAAGCCGTGATATTGGGATGGTTGATCTAAGGGTATTTTCTCTTTCCTCTCCATTTCAGTGTTGGTTTTCGTTTTTATTTTATTTGGGTGTTGTCTTGCTTCTTCGTAGATGTGTTCGTTTTTCCTTTGATTGGACCATTTGAAATTTTGAAAGATAACATTTGAAATTTTTTGTGACATCTTATGATTTCGTTCAGTGATATATTGTTCGATGAAATTTGACCAGGTACGTCCGTTTTGACTTCCATTTGCTATCGGGTTAAGGTATGTTGTGATTGAAGTGACTGGTGCGAGCATAGCTCTGCGATGATTGCCGTCAGACTGTTGTTGTTATTGAAGCGATTATTCTACCAATCGACCGTTCATAACAAGTCCATTTTGAACAATGCAAAGCAGGCGCCCGCGATTATCGCAACGTACCTTTACATCTAACGCGTCTGGCCTGTTAGTTTTATTCCATTAAGTTCTTTTGAAATGTATTTGATATTATTATATTATTAGTTATGTTTTGTTATTTATTTAAAAATCTTAATTTAGGGTATTCGTGTTTACCCCAATACTTACACTTTGTAACTACTTTTCAATCAAAGTCTAATTTTATCAAAATAATATTAAAACAATTTTATTCTCACTTAATTTTGTGTTGCATAAAATATCATTTATTTGTATTATGTTTTTGTATTCTTCCAAATCGGTTAAGTACCTACTACTGGTCTTCAAAATGTATTGTAGTTTTTTATTGTTATTTTCTTACAACATTTTCTTAATTATTATCAATGAATGTAAATTTATTTTTGTATTTTTCAACTATATATTACTTTTTTTATTAAATTCGAATAGCTAGTTTAATACTTTAACATGTTACATTACATACGATTACCACCAAAAACAAGGATTTCTTTTTCACCAAGCATTAGAGGTTAAAGAACTTATTTAATATTATGTTGTTTTTTGAAAGTAGCAATGTGTTGTTTTGTTAATAAATCTTACTGAATTCGTGTATTTGTATTATTTTATAAATTGCGTAGAGCCTGCTTTTTTCCATAAACATATTTTTATGAAAAACTTTAATAAGTTATTGGATTTAACTGTAAACTTTAAGTTACCTAATGGGTTGTTTTCAGAGAATAAAAATAACACTTTTAAGAAAAGAAAAAAAGAATTATGCGTAGTAAAATTTTTTTTTTTTTTGTTAAAGTGGCATAAAATGTTTACTTTATTTGGAAGAGGGAACCCACAGACAGGTTTTGGGGGGGATTTGCGCCATAGGCTTTGGGGGGGATGGGCACTCCTGGGCCTACTCACTTACAAAGGGCGGCCAAGCGCTCGGCTGACTCAACAGCCGCCGCTGTTCCGTTGAGCGCCCAAACTCCCTGAAGTCTACAACTCGGCTGATTATGCGAGTAAAAACCTTTAAATTCGGAATTACGTGCACGACGTGCAGTACTGTAATGCACTTATTTATTTACAGTACATTTCCGCTTTCGGATAATCGACACTATACTGAATTAACATAATATTAATTTGATTAAGTTTAGTTAGTTGAGGATATGTGGAAGCTTAACCGGAGTAGGCTAGTCTTTTCAGCAATGACATCGAAGTGTGGCAATATTTTATAATAGACGTTGAAAGTGATGGACTTTTGTCTGTAATTTAACTTAGTTGAATACTTGTATTTAATTATCTGTGCACAACATACTTAATCATTTCAGTATTCAAATTAAATCTTATACTTTACTCTTAAATTCTTGTTAAATTTCTTGAATAATAAATAGAACTGATTTGACTCTACAACCGGGAAAAAAAAAAAAAAAAAAAAAAAAAAAAATGGAACCGACCCATCTCTAAATAAAAAGTAAAACAAAGGAATTCCGTCCGGACTTCCATAAAAATCATAAATCATGGGTAACGTAAGTCCCAACAAGTTTTACCCGACTTTAAACAAATAAAATTATTACTTTAAAGTTTAAATACTTTTGTTACCGATCTATAAAATGTGTTATTTTTCTTCACAATAGACACCCTAATTCTATAGACACGATAACAAACGAATCCATAAGTGTTTGACCTTGAGCCTACTCTAGACTTCTTGTGTACAAAAATAACAGCCTATGCATGAATAAAAATAAAACAAGAAGCGTTTACTTATGAAAGGAAACAATTGCCTAAAACATTTTACTGGGGAAAATGTCCACTTACATAAAATTAATAATGTTTTACATTTTCCCTACTGATATTTATTGTTAAATGCTGAATTGAGTTAAAATACAGAGAATGCGATTGCAAATACCGGAGATTACATTCACGGAGTCTATACGAGAACGGGCAGTTCTGACAACTGAACCAATGAATACAAGTTTCTGTATTCATTGACTGAAGTGAGTATCTCTTGGTATCGGTAATCGGTTATCGGTATCGAGAATCGACCCATCCCTAATATATATATATAACCGCGTACGCAGCTAACTACGGACAATATATATATATATACAAAATAAAAACTGTTTAATAATGCTCGCGATTATCCTTAAACATTTTGTAATGGACAATAATATCATTTGACCTTGAACAGTCTTTTAAAATACCCTCAGTCAGTCCAGTCTTATTTCAGAATTCAGATTGAATTTTCGTTCGTAAATTAGAATGTGTCGCTCTAACTGAAATCATAAACATAAGGATATGATTGTACACGTAAAATTAATAAAAAAATATAAAACGTAACACATCCCACGTGTTTTACACAAAGTAGGCAGCTCTTCGCCTGGTTTAAACAAACTCTAGAGCCCCTAGCGGGACTGTTGAGAAACTGAGTTAGCGCATGCGTGATACTAAATGTATGAAAGCAGACGTTTAAAAAATCGCCTCCGGAGCGATTCCAAAACGTATGCATTCAGAAGTCTGCAGACGGATGGATTTCTGTGTGCGTTGGCATATTTTAATAAGCAGAGTAGAGATTTTTCGTCCGTCCGCCTGCCGCTGTGTGCGTTAGCCTTTAGTGTGAAACTCAGACAAATTGTCCACATAAATCCATTCTTTGTTAAAAAAAAGTATACGAGATGTTTGATGACTGTGTATCCCGCACTCAGGTGTTTGAGTGGCTTAAACGATTAAAAAAGTGACGAGAGAAAATTGAAAATGACCCCAGGACAATCTTCAACAACGAAGGACGAAAACATTAAAAAAGTCGGCGATTCGATCAGAAAAGACTGGTTGAGTTTTTGCGCAGATGCTGAATTTACAGGAATTGACAAAGATTCTGTTTTGGCAGAATTTGCAAGAACAAAGTGTGTTTAAAAATGATGGCCAAGAATCTCATAGCTGAACAGAAGGATTTTCTTCAATGAAAATGTTTGCTGACACTTTTAAAACAGTTAAAAAGGGCCCTAAAGTCCTTTGGTTTTTTACTCAAAACCCGGAAACTAAGCGCCATTCGATACATTGGAAAACCCCAGTCTACCGAGACAGAATGCAGCTCGAATGACCAAATCAAAATTCAAAGCAATGATGATTGTGTTTACGTGCGCGTGCTATGGTGCACGTATATTGGGTACTTGAAGGTCAAACTGTGAATCAGCAATACAACCTTCAGATCTTAACTACTCAAACGATTAAGAAAAAAAGTACCTGAGGTGAAAAGAAACAAGTCATGGATTATTCATCCGAATTTTTCTCTAATTAACAGCAGATTTTGCTGACGTAGGAACATTTAAACGGTAAACCTGTAACGGATTAAATTTTACTCTACAAGTACATAACTCAAAAAGTGATTGCTTTAATTTTATGATTAAATTGCCTGTTATTCTTAGACTAGAACTAATTTTGTTTGAATTGTTTTAAAATGTTTTACCTTAACTAAGGAAGCCATAACCCGTTTTTAAAACAATAAAATTATTACCGTAAAACATCTGATTAAGAAGTCAAAATTCAATAAATCAACACTATTTTAGGTTAAGTTTAACCAATGAGCCTTATATAGAAAAGTATTTTAAACGAGGATTTTAAATAAAATATGTTTAAATAGCCTAAGAAGGAACTTTTAACATATTAATATCTCGCACTTAAAAAAATTATGAAACTCTGAAGCCCCGAATGGTTGAAACACATTCTTTTTACAAATTAATTAATTTTATGATGTGCTGATTTTAATGTGATGTGTCTGTAAAAGTACATCTAGACCTATACTAATATTATAAAAAAGTCAAATTTGTTTGTTTGTATGTAGTAAAAAAATTGTTTTACTAATAAAAAGCGACACTATCCCGGAGTAAAATAGGCTATAATTCATTTTGATAAAAACATTTTTTATTTCAATATATGTAAATTTAGTTGAAAAAAATCTTAGGTTAGGCCTAGACTGATGAACCAACACATGTATTTACATTTATTACTATAGCTACCAACTGAATAAAGTAACAGATGTTTGCTCCAATATTTCCATTAACAGCTGATTTCAAACTTTGAAGCAATTATTTGTACTTCTAACTTTTAAGTTAGGTTTTTATTAAGTGTTGACCTGAGCCTTGCTGGTTCTTTTATCCTTTATTACAACTGCTTTTTATTTATAAAATATACAAAATAATTTGATTTGAACATTTAACATTATTTACCATCTTAGCTTTGGGGCTATTATTAATCCTACCTTTATTATAAAGAATACATAACATGATTATGTGTATAGAAGGTTCAAACGGGGTTGGATTGCGGAGCACGCAGAGGTTTCCCCTAGTTGTAAATAAAAACGTTTTGTGTAATATAAAGGCTGCATTAAATAACTTCTCTCAATTTTGCAACAGAGGTCATGAATTGTTCCAAAACTTGCCGATCCTAATTTTTAGAACATTTTCAAACAAGTTTGAATAAATTGAACAGCTTTCTGGACACATCGGTCCTTACAAACCCCTCTCTGACATCAGACAGCAGACATGGAATATAGAGAATACATTTTTACAACAGAATTAAGTAAATAAGGGCGATCGCATTGCGGGCATTACAAGAAAAGTAAAAGTGGCAAAACCGGTTGTTTGTTCAGTTTCTGTCAACAAAAACATACCTAAAACAAGGTTGATAAAAACACCATTCAACTTTCTATCTTTATTGAATCGTGCGGAAATCTTAGAACCAAAGTCGTATGGCTGTTTGTATCAATGGATGCAAAACTGAAGTATTTTCCTGTAAAGATCAACGGGATTGCGACTCTCGGAGAGATAAAGGACAGAGGTAGTACTTGATATCGCTGGTATACTTGCAGAAAAATTCAAACAGTTTTAAAGATAACAGAGTTTTATAACACTAACATTTTATAATCAAGTAATTCAAACAATACATTGGGTTTGAATTTCGCCCAATTTAATAACACAAACTTAATGACAAGTTTCTCCCAACGACGCCTCGGCGATAGGAAGACTCTAACCTATCTGTGTATTTGATGTATTTTGTATGAAGGAGATAATTCATTATTAATATTCTTTATTCACTTTAATTTATACGAGTTCCAAACAGTTACAAATCTATAATTAATGCGTAAATAGTTAAACGCACCGTGCGGTCGCTCGTTAATATCTTCAATAATAACTAATTACGTAATGACAGTAGGCTCACTAAGCGGGACTATTTAGCATTAACATGTTTCGTGAGAAGGCCAGCCATTTGTCAAAGTAATGGGGAAGGCACGTTTCTGGTGCTGACGCTAATTACTTAGGTGCTATCGTGCTTAGTTAGCCAGAGTGTATAAAACTACCAATAGCCCCAACAGTCTACTGCGCAGAACTTACACTATAAATCTTTTTAGCATTAATCATGTCCAGTAAAACAAATTATACCGAAACATCAAATCTCACGATTAAAACATTAAAAAACTCTTTTCTTTTTTTGAAGTGAAAACTGATTTAGGCGCGTTTTTGCATGGAGAAAAATGATGTACTTGCGTCCCCGTCATCGTCATCGTATGGACACACTTTTTTGCTTGTAGAAAAATGATGAACTCGTGTCACCGTCATCGTCATCGCACGGACACACTTTTTTATGTAGACAAATGATTGAACTTGTGTCACCGTCATCGTCATCGCACGGACACACTTTTTTATGTAGACAAATGATTGAACTCGCGTCACCGTCATCGTCATCGTATGGACACACTTTTTTGCTTGTAGAAAAATGATGAACTCGCATCACCGTCATCGTCATCGTACGGAAACACTTTTTTAAGTAGAAAATAATTGAACTCGTGTCACCGTCATCGTTATCACACGGACACACTTTTTT
>JAGFPH010003662.1:69498-88313 GCA_018207615.1 Philaenus spumarius
CTTCAAAAGTATAGAACATATTGAATAAAAACACAATTTATGAAATGGGAAAGCACAATGTCCATTTCAGAGGTATTACCATTCAACCCAAGTTACGAAAAAAGGAACCACAATGATAATTTCAGGGGTATTACCAAGTAAACTATATAAATAATCTGCCATACACATATGTACTATATATGGTAGAAGGTGACGGAATAGAGCGTGACGGAAAAAGCTTGATGGTAAAATCTGATTCACAGCCCACAATTTTTAGACCAGGTGTAAGTCTACCTATAGAAGTTTACACTTCAAAAGAATCATTTTGTTTTTTTTTTAACTAGAGCCTTTTCAATTAATTTATATCTTACATACAGTATCATAAAATATTTATTTTATGGAGTACTGTACTAAACTTTGTCGTTAAAGATTCATAGTAAACAATGTTTTTGAGTTCTGACGAATAGAATTATCTTGCTTAATAATTTTATGCTGAATTTCATTATGATACCTTTATTGTTTTCAAAGGACTGGCACATAGAAAAAGCTGATCCTAAAAGGGGAGATTTTATTAATTAAAGAAGAAAGCGACAGTTTGAAAGAGTATTGTCCCACAATTTATAAATGATCTCATTAGATTTTTGATTTTGCCAATAAATATTTTAACTGGAATGTAAGGTGACTTGAGTTTAATTACATTTATATTGGTAGTTAATACAATATTTTAACTGTAATGTAAGGTGACCTGAGTTTAATTACATTTATATTTGTAGTTAACACAATATTTTAACTGGAATGTAAGGTGACCTGAGTTTAATTACATTTATATTTGTAGTTAATACAATATTTTAACTGGAATGTAAGGAGACCTGAGTTTAATTACATTTATATTGGTGGTTAATACAATATTTAAAAAAAAGCTTGATACGAAACTACATAACCTTTCACGTTAGAGAAATAAATAATTTAAATAGGGTATTTTACAATAATAAACATCTTTTAATACTGGATATTATCATTTTAAGAGATATTGGTTTCTTTTCAGCTCGTGGATTTAACGCAGCCGCTGCAGAAAAGATGCTACGAGAAGTAAGTTCTACTGACTATGATACTGTAAATAACATTTGGTTGATTAAGGGGAAAAGGGAATCTTATAGTATAACTCATCAAATCTTTACACTCAGAAGGTGAGTTATAAGACCATCGCTACTAAATTCAGCAAATACACATAATGTTGAAGAAGGGATTGAGTTTAAACTTTCCATATTTGGTTCCTTATCTATGTGGAAAAAGTAAAGAAGGGGTTAGTCTAGTCTGTCAGAGTGAAACTAATACATGTTTCACCGTGTATATAAAACTATCTGTGTTGTTGGTTATAACTCACAACATTAAGACTCTTATTTCTTTAACTTAATGTATTGATCAGCTTAGGCTTAGAGGTAGTGTAGTCCAAGTTTTTCAAAACACTATTTCAAACACTCTACTATATCCAGTCTTCATTACTCAAAACAAAATCCTTATAATCTACTCTTGTCTGCTTTTAGTAAAAGTGGTGGACAAACAATAACTATCACAAATATTTTAATACCCACTGGACGATTGTGCGTCTGCAAAACATGTATAGCTGGTACTTACAAAGAATGTTGTTTTTTACTGTCCAGTCTTTGAAATGGCGTGACCACTGGGAAGTAGAGTCCATCCAGGACGAATGGAAAGTCCCGGAAGTGTTCAAGACTTACTATCCTAGCGGAATCTGCGGCTTCGATAAGGACGGTGCCCCGGTCATAGTGATACCTTTCTCCGGCATTGACATCTGGGGGATATTGCACAGTGTAACCAAAACTGACTTTATCAAGATGACCATACGTACCTTGGAGAACTATTTGGAACTGGCACGCAAGCAAGCGGAAGTCCATGGACCACTGGCTGGACAGATTGTGGCTGTAATCGATATGACGGACTTTAACCTGAGACAATACGCATGGAGACCAGGTATCCTATATTATCTGTATTCACTCTCATACATTTCTTGCAACACAGTATTAAAGCAAAGAATAGGTGATAGCTTAGTCATAACACGTCTAAAACTAGGGTAATGGTGAGGTAATCATTAACAAAACGTTTATTACATCAGTCAGAGGCCATAAATCACTGAAAACCTATAAAATTATGTAGATTATTTGGTCTCAAACTTCATGGCAATCAACATTCAATTTAATTGTTGTTTTATGATCACACTCTATTTACTAATAAAATCAACAATGTTAAGTAATCTTTAGCAAACAACTCATCCTCAGGTTGTCTGGATTCGACCACTATTTTTGTTTCAACATGTTAGCCACGGATTGGAGAATTTGATCAATTAATTAACTAGGTACAGTACCTGCTTTTTTGTCTTATATCCAATCCTAAAATCACTTGGTGATGTATTTGACGACCTAATGAAGGAATTTATTTCATTTCTGTGATCTGAAGATGGGTACATAGGTTACCCGAAACCGCGGTAATCACAAAGTGATTTTAGGATTGGATATAAGACAAAAAAGCAGGTATTGTACCTAGTTAATTAATTGATATTATTTTTGTTATTAAAAAGTATATTATTTTGTTTCTTTGTATACAAAATTTAGTTTAATGTTTGATGGGACAAAACATTATTGAAAGACAAGTTTTATTAAAAATAGCTATTATTAAACCTCGTTTCCACTAAACATTTGTGCTAGGTAGCAGGTATATAATACGGAAAAAATATTCTAAACTTCTGCCTGACAGTGCAACACCTCCTACAGTTTACAGCACTTTTAGTCAGTGACTTGAACCTGTATTCAGCAACCAACGTAAATAGTAATCTGAGTCAGTTAAAAACCCTAACCCTCTTCATTGATGGTCCAGGACCATTTGACCTTTGTGGGACTCTCCAATTCAATATCTAACCAAATTTAGGTCTGCACATAGTTTAAGTGATCTATGAAAAGAGATTTTAAATCTGGAAAAAAGAACTCACTATCATAGTTATTAAGGCAGTCCTTAGAAATTTAAGTTCAAATAAACGTTGTTCAATTTACTGTAGACGTTTTTTTTAATACATTGTTAATATTGCAATTTTTATTATTTAGAATTTCTTACAAAAGGTTAAAATTGAAAAAAAAAATTTAAGTTATTAATTAATTGAAAATTAGTTGGTTAAAAAATTAAGTTATACCAAATTATTATCCTCAAGGCCCCAGTACCACTAGTGCGGCAAAATGTTATTGGCATATAAACAAATATATAAAAATACATTATCTTAAACTTTTTGTGTAATTTGATAATTGTTAAACATGCACTTTATTGCACAAAGCATCATTTTAAAATTCAAGTAGTCTATACAATTATAAAAAACACAAATAAATACATACTAATATTTTTAAACAATTTTATAATATACTGTAATTAATAATTATCGTGATATAAAAAGATGGGAACAATGTCATATTTTACTAATGTCCGAACTGGAGGCCTAGAACTAAATCAGTTTAAATTATAAAAATTTTATCGAATTTTAAATATTTTCAAAATAAAAGACATCAAAATAACATGTGCAAAAATGTAGTGGGGAAAATATGGTGTGTTTCATGTTATCGGCTACGTTGTCTCCTTCTCTGAATATTCTCTGAATACTGTCAAAGAGCTTTCCAATATTGTCAGGATGTCAAAGCAACCATGAAGTAAATCACTCAGGAAAATCTGAGGATAAACAATTGCAGGCAAGATGGTTTGAACAGTGTAAATTCGATTATTTACCAAAATACTTGGCCCAAACATACATCTAAGCTACTAGCTGGATATATAGTAGACAAAAATTAAGTTCCAGCAATATCAACACGTGCAGGTGACGAGTTTGTGTATCGTACTGACATGATAGTGGATGCAGAGAGGATGGTGCAAGTGTAACTGTTTCAAATTAAACTCCCATTTCCAAACCTTGTTTGAAGTAAACTTTGAATATAAAGCTAAAGGTAACCTCAAGAATGCACTCTGTACACTGTTGTTATGATTAATATGGACTCCTGAATATATTTAGTATATTAATTGTTAGAGTTAGTGTTTTATGTGTAAAGGTCAATTGACCAGCAAGACAGACCAGGAAGTATACTTACGGAAATAGTAGCAAGGTTATTAACGCGAAACAAAACAAATGCTATGAAAGCAGCGGTTGTTTTGTTGGAGATGTCAACAATGGGTGGGTTATATAGTATAATCCGAATCTAGAAAGTGGGGCCAAGAGTAGGGTGATCGATGGGCCAGAGGGGAGTGGTCGGGTGATCAGTTTGGCCAGGTTGTTGTGGAAAGTGAGGCCGGGAGATCGAGACAAGGATCTCTACTCAGCTCAAAGTTTGGACCATTGGAACGTCTAGGAAGGATCTCGGGTGAAGGAAGAGCAGGACTTGTTGAAGACAACACACTGAGTGAGCAAAATAAAGTATTTTGATCTATTGTTAAAGTCACGTTAGATTCAGAGTTTTGGGGTTATTAACATAAACGTAACTCGCTTTAGTAGCCGATATTGTACATCCAGTCTGTCTTGCGAACCCAATACCTGGTATACGAATTGTATTGTATATTATTGTTAGCCGATATTAAATAGTAGCTTAGTTACAGAGTTAAGATAATAGTACAAATAAATCAAGGTTAAGACAAGTATTACCACTGAATCACTGAATTATTATTATTGATCTGTTCCTTACCGGTTTAATCAATTTAGTATCGGAACCCGAGAATAAGGGTTGTATAAAAATCCCAACCCTAATAAGTGGTGCATCGGCCGGGAAGTGGTCATAATAAGTGGTGGTAGCCCCTTCGTAATAAATGGTGGAAGATGCTTCGTAATACTATCCTAGACCTGAACACTAAATAAAATTTTGTCAATGTGGTTAAAATTAAAGAGCTGTGAACACAGTGGTAGTGTTGTAGATAAATGTTGTATAATTGTTTCAGCTGGGGAAGTAGTGCTTAGCATGATACAGATGTATGAAGCCAACTATCCTGAGATTCTCAAAGCCTGTTATATTGTCAATGGTAAGTTACAAATAAGTTGCTAAAGGTACAAATAAACATTTTAGTCTATACTAAGCCTGACATTATTACTAAACTACCAACTCTGCAAATGTTTCAGTACCCAAAGTGTTTGCTCTGGCGTTCTCAGTGGTCAAGAACTTTCTAAACGACTACACACTGAGCAAGATCCAAATTTATAAAGCCGACCCAGCCAAGTGGCAACCTGTACTACTTAAACAGATCCCTGCTAACAACTTGCCTATGCAGTTTGGTGGAGACTTGGTAGACCCTGACGGGGACCCTAGATGTCCTTCTAAGGTAATTGACTGAATGTGTTTAGAAATACTCTTAACTAGCCATTACTAACTACATTAGAACAAATAAATGCATATTATAATAGTAGAACTAGGTTCGACTAAAAGGGTGGATAAATTTTTCCATCTATTATCTTACAGCGCAAACCTATCATTAGATCGTAGCTCAATGAGCCAGTGGCGGAGTGGTCAGCAGTTTACCTTACAATCTTACATTTTTATGACTGTAATTTGTAACCACAAGATTTGGTACTTTAGTACATTTTTTTGTAAAATGTGTTTTTAAATTTAGTATTTTATTTCTCTTATGGAAGATGCAACAGTCCTGGTTGCACTTTCAACTGTATAAGGGTCTATCTGTTGTCTAAGGAAGTAAACATATGTGCTATCCCAATCATTGAGTGTCAAAATCTTTCCGTACAAACTTTATTTTAACTAAATTGCACATCGTAGCACCTATTTTATTTGCGATGGGCACTTCAACATGCAATTATTTAAGATTTAATTTATAAGCTTATTATTTTTATACATTACTAGGGGAAACCCCTGCGTGCTCCGCATGCCAACCCCGTTGGTACCAGAATACACACAATCATGTTATGTTTTCTTTATAACAAAGGTCATTAATAATAACCCAAAACTAAGATGGTAAATAATATTAAATGTGTAAATCAAATTATTTTGTATATTTTACAACAGCAGTTATAATAAAGGTTAAAAGAACCAGCAAGGCTCAGGTCAACACTTAAATAAAAACCTAACCTAAAAGTTAGAAATACAAATAATTGCTTCAAAGTTTGAAATCAGCTGTTAATGGAAATATTGGAGCAAACAGGTGTTTTATCTGTTATTTTTTTCAATTGGTTGCTATGGTAATAAATGTAAATACATGTGTTGGTTCATCAGTCTAGGCCTAACCTAAGATTTTTCCCGACTAAATTTACAATGTTTTTATCAAAATGAATTATAGCCTATGTTACTCAGGGATAGTGTAGCTTTTTATTAGAAAAACTATTTTTTTAATCGGTTCTGTAGTTCCAGAGATTACCCCTACATACAAACAAGCAAACAAATTTACCTCTTTATAAAATTAGTATAGAATTTATAAGATACATTGACAGTACATATGTGTGTAAATTATAATAGGTTATGTATGTAATGCGTGGCTATAATAACACTAATTAAAACTACTGTAATTAATAATAGTAGAATCTGGACAAACTAACCAATTATTACAGATACGACTAAAAAAATATTAACAATAGAAACAAAACTATTTAAAATCTTAAAATTAGTTGCCAAGATAAAACAGACAACACAATAAAATTAATATTATTAAATAATAACTAACTAGAAATTTGGTTATAAAATAAAACACAAATAAAGAAAAAGTCTGAAGTAAAATATAAACAACAGAAACAAACAAAAATCTGAACATAAAAGTAAATTAAAAAATCTTCCATCTATTTTATTGAGTATCTAGGTAGTTTTTGCAAAATTTGTAATATTAATGCACTAACCTGCAATAAAAGCTCCACGCTGAAGTAAAATTTTAAGAAATTTTTTATTAAATTTGACGTGTGAGTAAATGTATATATGTTTTATTTAGGTGTTGTAAGTAGTAATATGTATGTTTTACTAGGCACCACAAGGGACGTTAAACAAAACAATAGGACATGCAATAAATAATTGAAGGCAATAAAAACCAAAGATGGTTTTCACCTTTAAACAAGACATTTACAGCTTTTGTGAAAGTACGAGCCTTGTACCACATTTTTAATACAATTTGTGTTTACTAATTAATCCACATTATTCTATACAGATCTGCCAAGGTGGGAAAATACCAAAATCTTTCTATCTAAAAAACATAAAAAATGAAAAGATGACAGATGACAAGGAGAAGTATACGACAGTGACGGTGAAGAAAGGAGACAAACTTTGCATTAACTACCTGGCAGCAGAAGAGGGCTCCTTCCTCAGGTAACAACCAATATTAGTGATTTGTTACTGCCAACAATAATTTAAACTCCTTTAATGATGTCAAAACATTATTTTAAGAAACAATAATAGATAGACAATACAGTAGACCTAATACAATCAGACCCTTGCTATACAACCAGAACAAAGTGTTGTATAGAATGGACGTAACAGGATCATTTCAGTTCAGTAGTTTTCAAGATTAGAATGACTTGAAAGTCATATACTTTGTAAAGATTTTGTTTTAAACGTTCGGTCCTAGATGTTGCAACATGATGAACTATGCACTAAGCCAACCACTTTAGTAGTTCTTCTTTACAGATCTTTGTAAAATGTGTGTGCAGATGGTGTTTTCATAGCGAAGGTCATGACATTAAATTTGGAATTCTAAGCAAAGATGAAGACGGCAAAGAAATAACAGTAGTTCCTGCTCACAGAGTGGCATGTCATCAAACGGAAGAAGTTGGGGTCATAAACTGTACCATCGCACCAGCGACGTGTAAGTAACATACAGATTAATACAGTTTTATAGTTTCAGAATCACATATTTTTTAGTTTAACCAAGTAAGTCATTCAATGTGTTTTATAGAATTACAGTAGAGCCGTGGTTATCCAATTCCCAACTAACCGAGGCAATCAAAAAAGTTCGGAAATAGATGCATGCGTTAAAATAACCGTGCAAAATTAAATCCGCATATAGCAGCAAATCTACTGTACTATACTTATATTAGTCACACACTGTTTCATCAAATAAGCAAGTTTTTAATCATTATTAAATACTGTACAATACAGTAATTTTCATGCTTTGCTATTCTTCAATAAAATTTTGTTAATGCTTTTTCAATAAATGTCACGTTGTTCATTACAACTTAAACTCGCTGTGTTATAGCAATGTGCAGTGTAAACCAAGTTAAAACCAGTAGTGTAAAAATAGAAACAGCACACAAGCGAGTGAGTTTCGTTAAACAGAAAACACTTATGGACATCTTCACAATAGTTATTTGTGTAACTAGTGCGCAAAGTGACACTTTGCTGCACTTGAGAGAAATCTTTACGCACGAGCCGCAGGCGAGTGCGGAAAGTTTCTCGAGTGCAGCAAAGACACTTTGCGCCCGTGTAACACATTATATTTTTCCTACAGTTACTATAAACCATATAAATAACAGGTAATTGTATATAAAGGTGAACTTTTATTATGCATTTCCTCAAATTAACAAATCAAAACTTATTACGTGCCTTATACATGCACACTATTTTGTGTTGTTTGGTTGAAATTCTGGAGTGCGGGAAAGTAAAATGAGTGCGGGAAAGTGAAATGAGTGCAGGAAAGTGAAATGAGTGCGGGAAAGTAAGTAAATGCAGGAATCAGCTACTTTGCGTACTATAATCAGTGCAAGAAGACCCGCTTTGTCAGGTAACTGTAGGAAAAATATTTTTTTAACTGGACTGGGTAGCACATGTAGTCTTTTTACTAATAATTTGTATTTGTATTTTATTTTTATTTGGATATTACGTTTTCATTTGATAATACAGTAGCTGCCTTTTTTCACATCTTTCACCACGTTTTCATGGATTTCTCCAGTTTACCATATGTTTCCCTCTCGATTTTTGACAGAGTTATCCGAGTTTTTGCCTACCCGAGATACCCCTCAGTCCACATTACCTTGGCTAATCAAGGTTCTACTGCAATAAGTTTTACTAAAACTTCAGAACATAAAGTTAGTATTATAATAAGATAAATTAATGCATCATAAGAAAGTAAAATGATGTATATACTTCCTGCATGCATCCAAGCTGAACCATTCTGATGCATAGGCTTTATGCTCAAGGGGGATGTTATTTGTTTGGTAATTCTAAAAAATAAAGTGTATTGGAAGAAATAGATTTTTAAAACTGAGGTTTAGGTTACTGAGGCAGTAAAATCTAATATAGTCACCACTTTCTTTCACATGAAAAATGGGTTTCTCCTGATTTAAAAGCTATTAAAAAAACACCCAGGTTTTTCGCCTTTCAACCCCCCCCCCCCCAAAAAAAAACTATTCAAAAAAATTATAATCCAAATATATAAAAAACTTAAAACAAACAATAAAGTTACAGAAATTCAAATGTGTAGAAATCTAACTAAAATAAGATTTGTTTGCCAAATATTCAATTCTATGCAGATTCGTCACAATAGAACAATGAAGAAATACAAATTAAAATTAACATTGATTGACAGAAGTATAATATAGGTTCAAGAAAATCAGTGAAGATAGTTCAAGTTCAATCATTTTTTGTTAGGTTCTTCTTACGCTCATATTTTTTTATTCTTGTTTACAATTTTAATGTTTATACATAATTTTATACTCTTTAGTTTGCCTCATATTTCAATTTATGTATTTTTTTTTATAATATAGATATTTAGATCTAAATCTTGTAATACAAGTTTAAGGTCAAGCTATACAGAATCTAGTTGTTCTAAACATTTATAAAACAAATAAATACATCAAATTAAGATTTCAATATTTATGTAGTCCATCTTCCCGCTCTCGCTCTTCCTGTGTACCTTCACTAGTATTTTTCAAATAATTAGACAGACACCAACAAAATTTACTAAAAATGCAATGTATAAAAAGTCATATTTAAAATCCAAAATATAATAATATTGTTAGTATTGGAAGCTGATTTTAATTCCAAGACTTTTTGTGTGCTTCCTAATATCTCTACCCATGTTAATTCTACATCCTTGGTTGAGACTAGAATTTGTTTGCTAGAGTACTGATCTCTGTTGGAAATTAATTTGGGCCGAAAATCAATAGCCTTCTTCGCCCTAATACTTTGCATTTCCACAGTATGTGTGCTGCAGTTTAAAATAAAATTGTTAGTTACATAAGCTGCAGTTCAAATTTCCATCGAATAATCCTGTGGTATTCATATGTTTCTTAAAGGCATATGTCCAGTTCTGTAGCTTAAAATTTAAAATCTAGAAAATTTCTTATCTTTTTCAACTAAATCAACTTAGCATAGTGTTTCCCTGTCGAGAACAGTTTTAGTTATTCCGCACAATGGTTCCGGGCCAATGAAAGGTGTACTTTCTCCTTCCCATGCCAGTTCAACCGCCTCTTCGTATCCTCTGTGAGCCATCTCAATTCTACCTGTTTCTGGACCAAAAGTTTAACTAAGGTTTGGTGACACTCCCACACTAGTGGGAAGAAAGTCAGTGTCAGCTTGCAGACTTTATAGCAGCCTGCCTGTTTGTCCTAACAATAATGTATTATGAAATCAATTGATTCTATACTGTTTATGTACAGGTAACCAACATTTGCCAATAACTTACTCTTCTGAATAGTGTCATAAAAAGATATAGTCCAAGAGGGTTTTTTACTTACATTAACCAAAATAGTAACACAAAATATGAAGTAAAAAATTATTTATTATAGTGTAGATTGATAGAACAACATTATATAATACTTTATTCTGTAAATTGGTTAACAATGTTTATACAGTAGAGTTCCGCTAATCCGAACTAATTGGGTTTGAACACTGTTCGGTTTAGAGGGAATTCGGATTAGGCGGATTTCATGAATAATATCAACGAATTGACTTGTTAAGGCATACGTTCTTGAGCGCGGCACACGGCAGACGTGGAAACGCTCTTGACCTCACCTTTCGCTATGTCGAACAACAGCGTTCATGTTTCTATGGCGTAACATTGCATCATCAAGTCGATTCAGTGCTCTTTGTCAGAAAAAAAAAAATCGCTTACTTTACTTCTTTTAGTGTAGGTTTACACCATTAATTTTTTCCTTCCATTGTGTTACGATTCCGTTTTCTTCTAAAAACGGAAGGGAAGGGATAGGTTGTTCGAACTGTCCTTTTTGTCATTCCACAGTCTGTCCATTAGTACCGCATCGTCTTGAAGAAAGATTGAGAAAAAAATTAAATTCTTTCGAGATAACGAAAACGGATGAACACAACTGGCAGGTGGCAACAACACTACTAGTGCCTAGCTGTTGTATCGAATCCTTCCTTTTTTCTGTAGGACCATCGAAATAAAAGATACCATTGTATTCTGATAAGGTATCTGTTCCACCGGAATCTTGTTGCGGTAGCTTCCTTCCCGCAAAACGGATAGCAAACATAGAATGAAACAAAACCGGATAATTCCAACAGGCCCATTGGGATTAATGTGTTGTCAATTTCCGTTAACCAAAATGCAGCGGAACGGAAGGGAAAAACGGATGGTGAAAACCAACACTTAAGTGTGTGTAAATTAGTTATTTTTTGTGTTTAGCAGTGATTAAAAATGATTCTACAGAATTGTATAAATAGAGCCGACATGTACTCAGTGGCGTTCCTGGGGTAATTGGCGCCCAGGACAAGATCTGAGTGGTGCCCCTCTCAAAGAAAAAAACGGTCATTATTAACTAAAAGTTACGGGTTAAAAATACAGAAATTAAATCAAAGATGATTTTTACTAAGTTTCAATTGTTTTTACATTCAATTACATACAGTTTTTTCATTATGAACGCATTTTGTTACAATTTACTTATTCTATTTATAAAACCAAAGTAAACTTTTCCAATAGTTGTAGAAATCTATCAGTACAGTATATTTGTTACTGTATATTCATAATAATTATGACTTTTGAAAACTTTAGAAATCAAATTATAAAATAAGATTAAAATTTTATATAAGACAACAGAACCTTCTGCAATTTACTCCATCATAAACGTAATGAGGACAACCTTATGGAGGGGGTTACAATAACAGAGGGGGAGGGGGTTGCATGGAAAATTTGTTAAAATTAAGATGCAAAATAACACTTTTAGGCTTCCCAAAAGTACTTTAAAATGATATAGGTATGTATACTTTTCCACTTCTAATAATTGTGATTCA
Source organism: Philaenus spumarius (assembly GCA_018207615.1). Lineage (NCBI taxonomy): Eukaryota > Metazoa > Arthropoda > Insecta > Hemiptera > Aphrophoridae > Philaenus > Philaenus spumarius. The sequence goes on from JAGFPH010003662.1 coordinate 81,684, forward strand.
GGCCTATTTTAGAATAGCAACCATGACTCATCCCCCGCCAAATCTTTCCGTGCGCTGCCTCTAACCCCATAGGCCTGGAACACACACGGCGTTTCTTTGTCGGCTGCGGATTGTCATACAATTTAAAGTGTGCACGCGGTAAAATTTCCGACGCCGCACCATAAAAAATTCTTATTGGGATTCATTAAACTCTAGTTCATTAAACACGAAGTGTGTTATGTAATATATAATTTCTTTTAATGGCTTATTGACATGAAAAGAGAGCAACTCTCGCTTTATTGTTTTTTCATCGCCGATTGAAAAGGAAGCAAAAAATATACATATTTGGGTTCATCCAATCAGTAAATAAAAGAAGAAAAGATTTTGGAGCATTCTACAATGTGTATCCTGATTTGAGGAGCTAGAAGAAACATTATTCAATTATTTAAGAAAGTCGGTTTCTACGCGGCTGAAGGATAGTATTCTACGAAAAAAAATACTAAAATAAGGAAAAGTGGCGTTCATTTGGACACGTTCGCCACTGTTTCGGTGGAGACGGTGGAAAATCCGTCGATTGTAGTGGCAGTGAGCGGCTGCACAGCTGTCAACAGTAAATAAACCGATCGTTTATTTTTCCGACCAATGTGTATGCTCCAATACTCTCATTCACGCCACTGTTGAAATAACGGCGACGGCAAATAATCCGTTTTGGACAAACTCCGTGTGCTGCCTCTAGATACTATACATTGATAAACTACACTGCATCTATATAAAATAAAGTGCCAGTGCCCAATTCGACCAAATATAATTTCAGCAATATATTGATAATTTATTGTAGCTTGACATTTGCATAGGAGTTGAAAACAAGTTACTCTTAAGAGCGTATTTTAATGTAAACAAAGTGCGAAATATTTTTTACAATGGGGGGGCGGGGTATAACCCCCCTGGTTACGCCTATGCTCTACATTAAACTTGAAGTGAGCTTATTTAACTAAAGCAGAAAATAAAACTATAACATATTTCATCTCGTTATTGTTAAAAATATAAGGGTTCAATAAGTTTAAAAATGTACTTTCCGGGATTTGGCTGCAGCAAGTTGATTAATTATATTTTCAAAATCAGTTTTTTCTGTCATTTCAATGCTAAGTAGAGCGAGATCGTTTAGTCTTTGTTGTCCCATAGAAGCTCTTAAGTAAGACAGGATTAGCTTGAGTTTGCTGAACGAACGCTCACAGCTAGCAATGGATACAGCAACAAGACCAACTAAAGTGCCCGAGAATATCCAAACTCACGCGATCGCTTCCGATATTATTAAGAAAGCATATAATTTACTTTTGTGCAAGTATTGCTTATATCGGAGCTTAGGAAACAACTATTTTTTAATATCGCGTTTTATAAAAGAAAAATATTAGTTGCCCTATAACTGACAATACAAATTTACTGTTTGATTTTAGCTTTGTCTTTCCTAAAACATGTTTATTATTAAACATTCGAACATATTAACATGTTTATATTAAAAGAAAATTCAAAATCAAAACGGCGCCCTCTCCAGAGTAGCGCCCAGGGCACGTGCCCTGTTTGCCCCCCCGGTTGTTACGCCACTGCATGTACTGTAAGTAACCAGCTTTCATTCCAATTTGGTTTCAGGCGTTTTAATCAAGCTTAGGCTCTATGTATGTTCGGAATAGGCGGATTTTCAAAATAGCGGAACTCTACTCAATATGTAATAATAGTCCAATGTAATGATGGAAGTCAGTAGTGGAGGGCAGTGAAGCAGACGATTGGGAGTGGTTTGATTTGTTTAGGTTGATATATTTTCTAAATACACTACTTGTTTTCTTCTTCTTAATGTAGGCTAGAGAAATCAGTGTATGTTGTGTTAATTCATTTTCAGACACCATCATATTTGACAATTCCTACAGCATCCTTCGCAGCAAAAAGATCCACTACTCGATAGCAATCAACCCTCCCATATCGACTAAAGGCGAGCTGTTTGCTGAGGCTGAAGAATAACATTTGTGTCAATTACATCAACAGCCATGACATTCCTAACTCTTCAGAAGCAACATAATGACTTTCATAATGTGGGACAGAATGTGTTATTTTCTATGATAGATTTAAGCTATGGTATCTTCGTCAAACGTTGCATACACAGAATACTATTTTAATGTAATGAAAAAACAGAATCTTTTTGTATAGTCGGAAAACTTAACAAATACAATATTTAAATTGTCAATAAATTCACTTTTTTTTTAAGAAGACACAGCATTACTTATAGCACATACTGGCAATGTGAATGTTGTTAGGATTTCAACTAGATTAAAACAATCTGGAAATTACACTTTTTGTATAGCAAATCCAACAATAATACTAAGATATATATTACCTATAATACCAGTATCTATTCTTCTTACAAAGTCTATACCTTCTAAATTGACCGACAGAAGATCGCTAGATTTGCCATACTTTTTAAGTTAGGCATGATAAACGCTCAATTTTTTCTCATTAATAAAATGTAGATTCACCAGTTCAAAATAATCAAACCCACAAACTTGTTGAAATAACCCAACGAAGAATGTGGTCAGCTTTTATTAATTAACCAACCATAATTTATGAATTGTGTTGAAATAGAAATTTTGATTGGAGTATTTAAACTCTTCAGTCAAGATTATCATCCAGTAAAAATACGAATACCGGTATGTAAAAGTTTTCTCATTGAGATATTTTCCTCTTTGAACTCTGATTCACGAGTCGTGTTTGCTATTTTTACTAACTTTTATGAATGCAACATTGTCGCAAAGAACTACTAGCAAGGTACTAGTGACAGCATATTTATAATTGTTCAAGTCATTTACCTATAGATGTTTATTTACTGACTGATGACATCAAATGAGGAATTAAATGACAAAGTAAATATATTAGAAAATGAGTAGATGATAAATTATGTGATGTTTTTATATTAATTAACATTTATTTTTAGGAACTTACATTATATAAGGTTGTGCCTTGCAGTTTGAACTATGATTATATTAATAGTACTGGGTCACATGTAAAACAAATATTTGTAGAAACTATGGAGTCAGAAGAATACAAACGTAACATGTGCAGGCAATATTTTAGTTTTATTAATGAAATCTTTCATAAAATCCCCAATAATAGAGGTAAAAAGAAATTATTTAAAAAAGAATATCTGTTGGAATAAACTATTAAGTTGCAGAAATTATAAACGGTTTTATAAACTACTAAAAAATTTTAATATGACTATTATAATTTTTATTGAAAGTATTTGGTAAGTGGTACTTCTTTAAATTTCTTTTAAAGAATTTTAGATGTAGTATCTATTAGACAATTATGTAGGAGGGGAGGGAGGTTCATTTCTTCAGTGATTGAGGTGTCAAATTTTAAAATGACAAGTTTAATGGAAATTAGAACACATATTTAATCAATAAGAAACTCTATGGAGTATTCTGGTTTTAAAATTAGTTTCTAATGATGGATTGATCATATTGTAACAATTAATTTTTCATTTGGACATTTAAATCATTTGAGTATAAAGAGAATAATACACAACATTTCGAGAGTATAAATCAACTCTTGTTACCAAGTGAAAAAACTAAAGATACTGTAACACAATGGTAACTAAATGGTAAACCTAGAGGACTGTGCCTATGGTGTCTAGTTTTTTAGGTTAAAGTCAAACACAGGTCTAGTCCTCAAAATAGGCAAATATCTATAGGTGAAAAGTTGATTTGTTTGCTGTTGTAACTAAAATATCTTATAAAACTGTCAGAAATGAAAAGTTGTGTATAAACATCTGCATAATATTATGTTTCTCTTAGTAAGTTGCTGCTTAACAAAGGCTTCCAATTTGTCCTTGTCAACATTTCCATCTTCTTTGATATTGGGATTTCTTTGAATATGTAAACAATATATATTAAGTATATATTTATTTTTTAGATATGCTTTTTCTATATTGTGTTTTATGTATACGTTGTTGTTTATTAAGTGTTCAACTGGGATGTAAAGTAGGACAAATTAGCAATACTGTTTATAAGAAATAATTACGACTATACTGAAGTGCCAAAAGAAGTCAGTTGACTTGCGGTTAATAATGTAAGTGAGAGTGCAGTATTGAAAAGTCACCGGTAGGCCTGAGCAACTTTTGCTGTAAAAAAAGATACCAAAGGCAACTGGTCATACTGGCAATTAATAAGTTAATAACAACACAAACAAATTAGTCAAACAAATCTTTTTTGGAAATATTCATCTTTTTATGTTCTTTAATCTGAAGGCATCAATTTCAATGCTACCTTATTTTGACCCTCAGAGTTTAATTAATAAGAACATTGTCAAATCAACCATATGCTGGATCAGACTTGCAACCCTGCAATGCACTGATGGGTTCTTTTAAGGTAGAACCCTCATTTGATTCCGCCTTCAATTCACATCTCTGGTGCTCTTTATAATAGCAACAGTAAATAATTTATCAGGTACCCATTTAATACTATATTCAATACTAATTATTAGGGCGTACGTGAAAAAATTGATTCCTTTAACTGTACTATAATTGTATTGTTGACTCCCTACCAGTGGCGGATTACAAGCTCAGCACTTATCAGTTCGCAGCCCCCACTACAACTTGCATGATGGACATTAAGTTAAGATCAACTAAAATAGCAAAAAAATGGTCTGATGATTAATACATTAAAAAAAAAAGCTATGACATTAATTGGTAAAATGTCCTTCTAACCATAAAACTAGTAATCATAATGGCGGTTTTTTCGTACTGCAATCATTTATTTAAATTCACCAAATATAGTAATTATATCCCAATCTAAATGTGTTCAATAATTTTTTTGTCCAAAAGGTCCAAAGAATTCAAATATGTATCTAAAAAATTGTTTAATGTAAAACTGTAAAAGTTATTAGTGCAGGAAACGCAAAATGTTTAGTAACGGGGGAAAATCCAACTTTATTCCTACATTACAAATAGTAAAACATTTTTGTAATTTTTTCAATATTAACAAAAAACATAGTACATCAATTTCAAAAATTTGTTTTAGAAAAAAAAAGAAGTTTTTTATGTGTTTTTTAGGACCACTACTAAAACTAGTCTATGGAAGCATTTGTTTTAAAATTCACCAAAAATAGTAAATATATTCCAATCCAAAATTATTGTACACCTTTTTGTAGCAAAAAGGTTCAAAGAATTCATATATTAAACTAAAAAATTGTTTGATGTACAATTTAAAAAGTTATTAGCTCAGAAAGCACAAAATGTTTAGTAACAGGAAAAATCCAACTTTATGCCTACATTACAAATAGTTACAAATTTTTTTCAAAGTAAACATTTTTATCTAAGAAATAACTTAGATGCTTACTATGCCTAAAAGTAATTTGTTTAACCCTTTGGCGAGTAGCACGGAAATTTCCGTGCTATGACACAGACATATAGGAGTATGGCAATTACGCTAAAATATACCATACAAGAGTGGGAAATTTTTTTTACTTTTGAACAAAAGACATTATATTTGATTAAAACTACAAGAAAACATATACAAAAAATTGAAATTATGATTATTTACAGTTTTTAAACATTTTTTGTATATGATATTGTTCAAAACAAGGATATATACAAAGGGACACCTCACTCTTTGAGCACTTCACAAAAAATAAATAACAAATAAAAGCTACGGCAACAAAACAATGACAACAGAACCGTTTGTTTATGACTACGAAGACAGTGACATTGTGAAGCTAAAAGATCACATCAAATTGGCGCGTTATTATTAATTACCCAGTTCCCGCTATGCCTCACCACTCCCACTACCTCAAGTATGCCTACTATAAGCTAATATATTACTAAATAGAATATTTCAATATTATTGCATTTAATGCTAATAGCTTAGGTCAAATTTTTAATTAAGTGTGTTACAATACCGTTAAATAAAAGTAGACCCTACTATACTGACAGAGAGAAAACTATGTTTTGTTATTTAAAAAATTTTTTGCAGAATGTTAAAATAAAGAAGTAAAATTTCAAAATCAAATAAGTAAGTGAAAATCCAAAAGAAAATTCAATAAATATAAAGTTTTTACGCTAGATAATGATTTTTAAAGAGCTTTTATGGATTTATAGAGTCCTTGCTCAAAAATGGAAATTTCCATGCTTACTCATTTGGGAACACATGGAAATTTCCGTGCTTACTCATCTGGGATCAAATTATCGCTCGCCAAAGGGTTAAAAGAAATCTGAGTAAATCCATTTCATAAAATTCTATGTCAGCATAAAATGAAGTAAATAAAGTAGAATAAACTGTATATACAATAGTAGATTACTCAGTGGGTTGAGATGTAAAGTGCACAAGTGTTTGTCACAGGTACAATATTTAGCTGTGTAATGTCAATATGAAACTATGTACAGTAGCATATAAGAAGCAATAAGTTAATAATTTAAAAAAGTAAAGTTACCCAACAAATACTCTAAATATAAGGGAAGGGGAGCAGATCTAGTTTAAAGTGGGAGAACTAAAATAGGATACCTCACCAATTTGTTTCTGTTATATTTAGTTGTAGGCCTATACTAGTTAATCTTTATTTTTGTATATTTAGTTCATACACTCAACAAACATTAATTATACAAACATATTA
>JAGFPH010003663.1:7418-34793 GCA_018207615.1 Philaenus spumarius
AGTGAGCACCTATGGCCCTAGAGGAAGCTACATACCAAATTTCATTCCAATCCGTTCGGTAGTTTTTGAGAAATCGTGATGAGTGAGTCAGTGAGTCAGTGAGTCAGTGGGTTTTGGCTTTTATATATATACAGATTTACTTTGATTTTAAATTTAAGCGTTTATTCCGATTCAACAAAATGTATAATTAAAATCTTGGTTTCGTCTGTTTTTAATGAAAATACATTGATCAGCGTTGGGTACAAAAAACACTGCTGGATAAAGTTATTGTAGTAAAATGAAGTTTATTTCCTTGTAAGGTTTATTTTTAAAGTATATAATTGTAAAATGATTGTTACTCCCGACCAGTTGGAATTATAAAAATAATTCTAGCTTACTTAATAATGAAGAACAACGCATACATTTTACGCACATAGAATTAATTCCATGGCAATATTAACCACATTATTTTATTTTAAAACACTGTTCCTCATAAAGAAAGAGATTAATCTTACTATAGCCCCCCCACCCCCAGTTTAACTATAGTATTGCAACTACACCTCCGGCGTCCACATTAGAGATGTACCTGAAATAAAAGATTAGGGTTTCGAGAACAGTTTCCTAGACTAATCTGTTCTTTCAGAGAACCGTTAACTGAATGTATCTGTTCTCTGTTCTTTGTTCTCTATATTTAAGTCACAACCACATCAAACAATTAATTAGACAAGTAATCCGTTCCCTCAGCCGATCTCTGTAATACGTCAGTACTACGCTAACCAATAAGATTACAGACGATCTGTTCTTGCTGTTCTTTGTAGGCGAATGAAAATGCACCTTTTCTGTTCTCTATATAAAAATGTTCTGTGATGTAGCCTAGCCTGGCTATTCCCGACATCTTTTCCGTTCTTTCTTTACACTCAAAAATTGCATTATGCGATGATCTGCCGTCTGATACTGCTCTGTTCCTTCTCTCACGTGATTGTAGTTTTGAACTTTTTTTTAAAGCCGTTTAGTGTTCAAATAGCTTGACGATCGTATTAGTTTTATAAATGAACTGAATAGGCTGCAGAACAGAAAGCTTTTTGAGTTTTGCAGTTCACAAGAACTGAATCTATAATTACAGACCAACGATCGTTCCGTATTATGTTCAAATGTAATTCTCCAAGTGATAATAACATCCGTAGAAGACACCGGCTGTCTTTGCAAACGGAAGACTAAGAGTGACTGAAGAAGGTGTTGAACAAGTGTACCAATCTTACAAAACGATTAAATAGGGAATCGGAAGCAATACTGGGCCACATAGATTGGTCATGTTCAAAACTTACCTTAAAATTTAAATATCACCAAACGTAGGAATGTTTCAGCTTATTACTCACAATACACAAGATACCTAGAGGTTAACTCAATAAACCATAGAAATAGATATAAATTTTGGCTTTATTAACCAAAATGTGAAAAAAAGTTTATATGCCCTTAATACAAGAAAATGAAATTAATTATATGCCCTTAGTACAAGAAAAACTTCAGATTTAAAAGAATACATATATATTTAATTAAGTTGAATTTAAAAGCCCTCCCCAAAAATAAAAATCAAAAACCCTCCCTTTTAATAATGATTACAGAATTTATACAGAAAAGATTAACAAATTACAAAATTTTAACATGAAATACCATGGATTTGTTTAGGAATAAATATATATTTATATTTCGTTGGCCAACTGTAAAGCTAGATATAAATAAAAAAATAATAAAAAAATTATATTATGAGACGTCTCTAAAAAAAAAAGGTATATAGAATTTCTAATATACAGCCCTTAGGGCTAAGTTCCAAAATGTGCTATAGCTTGCTCCTCCCAATATTATTAAATACAAAAAACATGTCCTATATACTATTCATTTACAAATTTCAATTACAAATACAGCCTATTCGAAATTCATTTAAAAAAAAGGTCCACTGCAGTTTTGTAGAACAAATATTTCAGTTCATAATTGTTTATGGTAAAGCACTGTCGCCGAAAGTATCTAGTAATGCTGGATGTAGGATGTTGGCTTAGTCAGCAAGTTACAAGCTGTAGTTGGATTTATAGCATATTACTTGAAATTGAGTACAGTACTTGGACCAGTGAAAAACTGCATCAAACAAATAACAACCTTTTTAGAATGTAATTAGCCAAAATAAACAAGCATAGTACAGATAGTTTTCCTTTTATAGCCTTTATAATATTGGTAGCACAAGGTGACAAATAGCTACTTTAAAAGATTCCAGAAGTTACTACTGAACTTGACATGTTACTTTTGAATGTTTCTACATGTCAGTAAAAGCACATGGTGAACTTAAAATGTTCTAGATTAGTAACATTAAATACATCAGAGATATAAAATTTGATATGGCACTTTAAAGTTCAAGATTTTAGTTTACACAGATTTAAAGTTGTACAGAAAAACTGTATAGGCTAGTCTTTTGTTTAAAATAGGCTAAGGTGTGGTAAATGCATAACATAGCATAACATTTAAAATTTTTAGGCTGTAAGAGTTAAGGTTTGAAGTTAGGCTGTAGAAAATGAAATACATAGGTTTTGAATAAAACTGTATGAGTTTGAAAAGTTATTTACAATGCAAAAGGTGGAACTAACTTTATAAAATTTTACAAAGAGTACATTTCATAACTAACAAAAGTAAAGCTAAAACATTCCACATACCTGGTATTCAGAAGTAAAGGTTTATAATAAAGACATATTAATTAGCCTCGCACATAACTCGCGACTAAATAAAAAAAGAAAAGCCACGACATAGTTAACTATATTACAGAGACATTACAAGGTGGACTTTCCTGTAGCAGGTCTAATGGCCGACGTACTTCTCGAACATTCTAAAACGAAGCAAGATTAACGGACGAGATATATATCAGCTGTTCAGATTTCAGATAAAGACCTTGCATAATAGCGACCTCTGCATAGACAGGCACGCATGCTAAAGTAGAAAGTACAGGTACCGTACAGAGTCGGCACCTAGTGGGGAAAAGGATAACTACCTGGATGTTGGTGAAGGTAAAGGCAGAAGTTGTAAACTGTCGGTAAGACGCTACACAAGTGAGAGAGTCTAACAACGAGTAGCCCAAGAAATCCCTTTGGAAGGCTAGACGTGAATTACATTTATTTACAATATTATTGATTTTACAATTAAAATTATAACTCGTTTGATTTCCCCACATGTCAACATTTTACAGAGCCTGACGTAAAATGTGTAATTTATGTAAAATGTTGGCAATATGTCAATATAATGCTGATAGATGTCAATTGTATTTTGCGCATATCGACCTCCGAATATCACATGCGCAGCCTGAATATTCAACGTCGGAGTCAATGTGTATTCCGTCAAACAGGAGGAAAATTTATGTCCGGTAAAATTTTACCATCTACTGCACCTGGTGCGTCAAAGGCAATCGAAGTTGATAACTTTCAATGTACAGAATGTTCAGATGCCTGTACAGGGGAAGTAATAGGATGTAAGAATGACGAACTTTTAAACTGCGTGTCTGTCTAAAATGTATAATTCTTTTTAGTTTTAGAATTGCCTTAATTTATATATCATTCAGAAGGCACTCTTCATGAATGAAACACCTACCCCCGAAAAACCTTGAACATAGTCTATTATCCCGTAGCGATTTATCGATAGCTAAACGAAAGAAAGAATCGACGCCAACAATCAATCCACAGCTTTTATCTAAGATATGATACCCAATGTATTGTCTTGCAAACTCTGCTCGTTCTGTTTAATATTTTCAAATGAAATATTCCTTTGTAGAAAATACTCTTCGTAATTCTTTAAATTCAATATCAAGGACGATTCTTTGTATACGAATCAGGTCAAATTGAACATTTCTTCTCTACATTTTATTCAAACTATAAAAGAAACTGAGGTTCTTTGTTTTAAAAATATATTTTATCATGAAATTTTATATCAGATATACGCACAGTTGAAGTGCGAGTGTAAAGGACACATAAATTAGCACACAATATTGCTAATTTGCGTTATAATATTCACTTAAGTCCTTAACAACAGAAGGTGGCTGTATGTTAATTAATAGTCTATACGTATATTTTAAAATTAAAATCACAATGTGTAAAAAGCTAACAACTTGTATTCATTAAAAGTGATTTTTAATTCATTTTATTTAGTTTCCTTAAGACAGGTAGCCTAATTAGTTTTTTAAATCTCTCTACTTTGATATATTCTGTTCTGCTTCATATTTAAATTAAATACATATCCTACTGTAATTAAATTTATTGTTTTACTTTAATATATCTCCTACTTTGATTAAGTACATTCTTCTAGTTTAATATTTCTCCTACTTAGATAAAACACATTCTTCTACTTTAATACCATCCCACTTTCATGAAGTACATTTTAAAAATGAAATACATCTAGTATGATAAAATACATTCTTTTACTGTAATACATCTCTTATCATGATTAAACTTTAATACACCTCCTACTTTGATCAAACACATTCTTCTACTTTAACACATTTTTTATTTTTACCAAATACATTTTTATATTTTAATACATCTCCTATGTGATCAAATAAATTACATTCTTCTAGTTTAATACTATCCTATTAATCCTTTGATCAAATACACACACCTACTTAAATACCGACCTACTTTGATGGAGTACATTCTCCTTCTTTAATACATCTCTTACTTTTATCAAGTACATTCTTCTACTTTAATAAAATTCCTACTTTTATCAAACACATTCTCTTATTTCCATATCTGCCTACTTTAATGGATAAACTTCTTAAAATACATTGACCTATATATAAATAATCTTCTACTTCATAAATTACATTCTCCTACTTCAATACATTCTCATATTTTAACATATATGTCCTACTTTGTAAAACTAATTTGCCTACTTTATTAAATTTAATGCTTCTACGTCAATAAATTGTTTAGTTAAACACATCTGTTACTACATCTTCCTAATTCACTACAATCTGTTAACTCTAACGAAGTTCTATACTTTACTTACACCTACTTTATTCAATTGCAGTAATTAAAATTTCCTACCAATACATGACCTAATGTGATCAATTATATGCATCTGCTTTAATAAATCTCTCACTTTATGAAATAAAATACTCCTACTTTAAAATGTGTCCTACTTTGTAAAAATAGTTCGCCCACTTTATACATCTACAGTACCAGCCTATATTAAATTGCATTCTCCTAACTTCATTCATCTCCTACTTTGTTAAATTAAATTCTCCAACATTATAAAGTAACTTTACAAAGGTAGAAAAGCGTGTTTCCTCCAGCGTTAAAACAAATTGCGTAACAATAGTAGTAATATTGCATTATACTCGAACAATTGCACTACATAAAATGCCACATTCTGCAACGAAATCAATGATTGCGAATATGCGGGCAACCGCGGGGAATATATTAGCATTGCAAATCAAGTAAATGATGCATTTCACAAAGAGTGTTCGTGGGGAGTTTTGTTTGACGTTTCCCCTCTGACAGTACCGACTATGGGGGTGATGAAGTTACAATTTTACGGCTGTGGAATTTATTTCGTCTTTTAAATACGATGAGTTTCACCGTTTAAGACACTTTTGGGGAAATTTATTATTTTAAAATTTGTTTATAATAACCGGCTTTATGTAAAAATCCAAAACTTGTGGAGATGAAAATACTGAATGTGAGACCAGCGGATTTCGAGCTTAATTCGTCCAAAACCCAAATAACAAAGACGGACAAACATAATATTATTCCGAGATTGATATGAATAAGTTTTAAATTATATATAACTAGCCGTACAAGCGACTTTCTCCACGGGCAGCAACAAATCTTGGTCGATAATTAACGTATGAAGTTCAGATACTAATTCAGAGTTATTAGCAAATTTCAGAACAAAAAACATGTTTCAAAAGTTACGGCCAAAAACACCTTAAAGTAAAACTATTGACAAAAACTGGCTAACGTGTTTGAATTGTTGAACCCTTTGATCACGTTGGAGATAAAAATCTAAAACAAGAAAGTGAAAGTTGCAGAGAAATCAATTTCCAATCGCCAAGGTCGTCTCAGATTTTTCCTAAAACCTAACATACACCTTTTGTGTTATATTTCCTAAGCCATGTAACCTACAGACTCGGCGGCCTTTTGAATTGTTAATATCAATTTAATATGTTCTAACGAATTCTGATAGTAACGATTCTGATAGAAAAACGTTTTAATATGATCATTTGTGTGGAATAAAACTGTTGTAATTAAATCTTGGAATTTAAAATAATAAAAGAGCAAATATAAGAAGATTAAATTATATCAAAAATTTACTTTGATTTTAAATTAAAACATTTATTCCGGTTCAACAAAATGTATAATTAAAATCTTGGTTTCGTCTTTTTTAATGAAAATACTTTGATCAGCGTTGGGTACAAAATATACTGCTGGATAAAATTATTGTAGTAAAACGAAGTTTAGTTTCCTTGTTGTGTTTATTTTTATAGTATATAATTTGATTGGTACTCCTGACCAGTTGAAATTATAAAAATAATTCTAGCTTACTTATTAATGAAACACAACGAATACATTTTACGCACAAAGAATTAATTTTATCACAGTATTTTATTTTAAAACACTGTTCCTCAAAAAGAAAGAGATTAATCTTATTACTGTAACACCCCCCCCCCCCCATCCCAGTTTAACTCCCAGTATTGTAACTAACACATTGGGCGTCCTCATTAGAGATGTGCCTGAAAGAAAAGATCAGGTTTTCGAGAACAGTTTCCTAGAATAATCTGTTCTTTCAGAGAACCGTTAACGGAATATATCTGTTCTCTGTTCTTTGTTCTCTATATCTATGTCACAATCACATCAACCAATAAGAATACAAGTAATATGTTCTGTTAGGAATAATTGCATAAGCAAAGGCTTAATATTAGAATTGGTTTTATTATTATTATTATTATTACTATTAGGAAGCAATGTAAAGCTTATAAGTCCCAAGAAGAGAACCTAAAGTAGGAGCTATTGCGAAAGATATATAAAAGTGTAGCAATAGCTGAGACAAGCAAAATGCTATGTTGAGTAACCTGGATGGTTATGTATACGCTTGACTGACCTAAAAAGGGGGTTAGTCTTTGAGAGACACCACGGGGCAGCGGAAGCTCTGCCCGTTGATATGCTGCTCTTGGGAGACCTTTGCCTTGAAGGGACACGGTGACAAGGTGAGCAAATAGTATATGTATAATCATTCAATACGGTTACATAAAGGTGTAATTTGGAAGTACAGCCAACTAATTTATATATCATTGTGTTTGAGAAATTCCGTTATTTAGAGTGCTCTGTCTTAAGACTTAATAGTTGGATATGATTAGGATTAATAAGATTGTAGAGTTTGATCTTTGTATGTTTAAATTATAGTAATAAGTAATAATTGGACTTTGATTTAGTGTGATGATATGTATATATATATATATATATATGTAGGTAAAGTTGTAATTAGAAATTTAGAGACTAAAGTAATTAAATAATACCACTGAACCACCATCGATGCTGTAGCTTAATTTGTGAACCCTGGGCAGTTGAAGTGTGGAACAATCCACTTATAACAGTTCCCTCATCTGATCACTGTATTACGTCACTACTACACTAACCAATAGATTACAGACTATCTGTTTTCGCTGTACTTTGTAGGTGTATTCCAATGAAAATGCACCTTTTCTGTTCTCTAAATATGTTCTGTGATGTAGCCTAGCCTAGCTGTTCCCGAAATATGTTCTGTTCTTTTATTTTCACTCAAAGTTTGCATTATGCGATGCTCTGTCGTCTGCTACGGTTCTGCTCCCGCGCTCACGGGAGCGTACCGACGTATGCGGTTGTACTGTATATTGCGGATTTGAATTTGAAAATAAAGGTGTTTAATATTCAATTAGTTTGACAATTTTATTAGTTTTATAAATAAATTAAATAAATATCGAAGTTTTAAGGCTTTGTAGCATTTGACTACATTTAACTTACAATTATAAATCATACATCAACTGAAAGAGCAACTCAAACTTTTTAGTTGGTACACCTGTGCGCATGCACTGTTAGTGGCAATGATGGCTACAGAACAGGAAGCGTAGTTACAGTGCAACGTGTGATCCGTATTAAGTTCAAATGTAATTCTCCAAGTGATAACATCCGTAGGCTGTCTTTGCAAAGAGAAGACTAACAGTGACTGAAGGACGTGTTGAAGAAGTGAGAACGTCTTTCACACGTAGCCCCAAGAAATCACTTTGGAAGGCTAGTCATGAATTATGCATTTGTTTACAATATTATTTATTTTACAATTAAAATTATAACTCATGTTTGATTTCCCATACGTGTAAACACAGAGCCTGACGTAGTCTGTGTAATTTATGTAAAATGTTGGCAATATGTCAAGATAATCCTGATAGCTGAAAATTATATTTTGCGCATATCGACCGCAGCCTGAATATGAAGGTCGGAGTCAATGTGTATTTCCTCATACACGAGGGAAATTATTTATGTCCGGCAGAACATTTCATCTGCTGCACCTGGACGCTTAACTTCAAATGTTAAGAATGTTCAGACATACAGGGAAGGTAATAGAACGTAAAAGAATGACGATCTTTTAAATCGTCAAATTTGGTGTCTGTCTATTCCTTTTGGTTTTATAATTACCAACATTTTTATCGTGGCCATAGTTCGGTAACAACTAACCAGCAAATAGTGTACTGCAACTTGACAATAAATTTACCAAATATGTTTTACCTGGAGTTTTAACACTTGGATGAACTCGTGGCACTTGGCCATAAAGTACAAACTATTTACACAATTTTAGCAAAAGTAATATTTTCTGAAAATATTCTAAAAATAATTCGATCGCTTAGCTCGATCGCTGACTAAAACCACTGTTTTGAGTTTTCAACCAACTAATTTTATTGGATAACTGGTCTGCTCATAAAGGCCAGCTACCTGTGAGTTTGAAATGTATTACTAGACTTTGTTTGCACATCAGCCTTTAACTCCGGCTCACACGCTGCTTCGTTCCGCTCGCAGTTTGACCATGCGGCCTCGGATTATGAAAACGTTCGCTTTTTTAAGTACTTGTTTGGTGTATTTTATGTGTTGATTAATTTTGGAAGAACCAGACGTGCTACAAGGTCGTATAAAAACAAAATGTGCAGAATAATATACTGTATATATATTGGTTTAGATATAACCACAAAAACTGTCATTTTAATGCGTCCTGTAAAAAGTGCTTCCGGTTGTTAGATTTTTTGGCTAACGAACTCGTTCGTGCGACTTGTGAACCCAACGTGTGTACCAAATTTTGTCCAAATCGGACTTTTAATGCGGCCGTTAGAGTGCGAACACATATATACCTATACCTCACAAAAAAAACATCGTAAGTGGTTTTATTTACTCACAATTCCTTCTCTTTCTATTGGAGGGTGCCCGATCCATCACTATTTATTACCACCTTCTGGGCTCTACTTTAGTGAGAGCCACACACATGTATGAGTCTATACACACATCTATTTTATTCGCTGGTACTACATGCATTTATTTCTAAACTGTTTGATAACTAAAATAGACCTTAGTCTAAATCTCAAAACTCAATTACACAACAAACAAAACTGAGCACAAATTGTCAATCCCCAGATATGAATTGTTTCTTAACTAAATAACTTCCACAATAATTCAACCCACAGAAACTGATCCTAACCCAAAATTGACATGACAGTTGTTCCCTTTAATATTTATAAATTCTGCTTTCCTTCCTTGTCCCGACGTTCACTAAAGCTGTCATACCTCACGGAAAACCCCTCGTCTCTCCTTGACGCCCACGCCGGCCAAGGTTGTTAGAGAACTAGGTTGACGCATTAGACCGTTTTCGTGGTTCAAGCCAGCCAAGTGCGTTGACGTCACGCAGTGACCGGCCCTCTGATAAGTCGCACTAGCTCTGGCAGTTAATAAGCAATGCTTGGCATCTGTTCACACAGTACACATTGTATAATGTTTGTTGATGTGCATATTTGTTGTTGTAATAATGTTGACAGTGCATATCTGTGTTTGTAATATAGACAGCGAATATTTAGTTTGTATTATTATTTTGTTAATTTGCCTTTAATTTGTAAGTGATTACATTTCTCGAATATGGAATGAATTTAGTATGAAAACTTCAGCTAAAATGAGATTTAATAACAGTGCTCACTAAAACAAATTATCTCTTATTTTTTATATAACTAAAATACAAATTACCTCTTCTATAACGCAATTAAAGACCCTAAAAGAATTATACTGCAACTTTACATTTACTTTACTCCTGATGCCTGTCGACAAATTAAAGCGTCCCAGTGAATTTTAAAATGCAATAACAGGCTCAATAAAAGCTACACATCGTTAAATTTTCTTCGGTCTATGGTTACCAAATCGAACAAACACTTCATATAAACCTAAATAACTAGCGCATATGATATTATAAAATGTTCTTTCCATTTTGTAAAAGTATTTTTAGTTATATACATGAATAACAATATTGTTATTATTAGTTTTGCTACAGAATCACTAATTATAACTGTGTAATTATTCACTGTACATGGACATGGATTTTATTAAAATTGCTTATAACATTTCGACTTAAAAAAGCTATTACCTAAAACTAAAATGTAAAAAATATATGAGTTATGTAGCAATTTTTTCACTTTGTTTAACCGCTTTCTAATTTCAGAATTAGCGATGCTCTGTCTTTTCTTGATTTTTTCATACCAAGTTTGAGGTTTAAGTCCTTTATTCTTATTATTGTTCTCATCTTAATGTATGATGTAATAACCTCCAATGGGAAATCGTTACACTTTTGTGACACTGCCATTGCTAAGTCTTTCACTACATTTTGTCCATTCTTGAGTAAATTATCTCCATGGAATACTTTGAACTCCTTCTCACAAACTTGACTTAATCATATCCATTGCTCTGACGGCTCCACCAGTCCACCCTGTGTAAAGAACAGGAATTGTAAGTCATTTAAATAGGTAATGTTTGTGTGTTTACTAACACGCCGTTTTTACACCTGCAACATGTTACGGTGCTACAATGTGATTGCAAATTATATCGTTTTTAAAAGGTTATAATAATATACAAAATTTGTGAGTTAAAACTTTTTGTTTTATTTAAAATCGCACGTTCCCTACTAATATCTATAAAAATAAAATTAGAGTTTTGTTTGTACATTGCTTAGAATCATAAATGATTTGGTTATTGTTTCGTTTCATACAATATGAAAGCCGAAACGCGTCTTATCTCAATTTCTGAATGTCAGTATGTCTTGTGACGCTCAAGATGGTATTTTACGTTTTCTCCGGAAAAACGAGAAAACAGATTATGATGAAACTATTTTTTTTGTATTCTCTAAAAGCTAGATAATGTTTTTATCTACTTGAAACTGGTGTTATGTCCTTTGGAAATAAAATAACGAACACTCAAAAACCCAATTTTGTGCTGCATTAAACACAATTTGTTGCAAGATGTCTTACATAACCATTTTCACATTAAGATCGTCTCTGCGCGTGTGTTTAGTACATATCTGCTAGGGAATTATGCAAAACTATAAAACTATGCATTTTATTGTAATGATTATTTATTTATGCTTTTGCACTAAGTAATAATAAAATGTAGTATTCAATCTTACCTGTGACGAATGTCGAATCAACGAGATTTCGTTTTCTGAAGTAGACGTATAGCCCAGTCGGTGTAGGTTACAACTACCAGTAATTTGCAATACGGCTGATTTTTACTTTCTCCACCCTATACGTAGTATATGGAGAAAGTATTGTTTTCGTAAAAATGTTCGAATTTGAATTTTCAGTTGAATTATCTGTTTTGATGCTCCCAGAACCCCAAAAAATTGTTTAGTGCAATTATCTGTGTTGGTGCTCCCTGAACCCAAAAATATTTTTAGTGGAATTTTTTGTAAAGGTGTTCCCTGAACCCAAAAAAGTGTTTTTAACGTGGTGTCTGTCTGTCAGTGTGTCAGTATGTATACACGACCAGAGGGGACACTATTGGTCCGATTTTCATGAAATTTGGTATGTAGGTACTAAACCCTAATATCTCCAGGCGTTTTTTTCATTTTTTTGAATTTTTAATTTTTAAGGGTAATTTACCCCAAAAAACCAATAAAAAACGACAAAAATGCAAATTTCTCAAAAACGGCTCTAACGATTTTGATCAAATTTTCAGTATTTATAGTGCTTAAGATGCCAAACAAAATGACACCACCCGCTTTTATCAAAACTTCGGCGTTTCATAATTATGGGGAAATGTTAAAAAATAAACAAGTTTATGTTGTCAATCTAGCATCATGGCGGCGGCCGCACGGGGTAGCACAACGGTAGCGAGGACGGCCAGTAATTCAAAGGTCGCGCGATCGAATCCCGCCTGGGACAATAACTTTTTTATACGATTGACGTAGGTAGAATATTATTTTTTTGTTTTGTTCTAAAAAGTAGTAAATAAAATGATTAAAAACAATATTATTTTGACTACAGTAAGTTGGGAGAAAGTTTGTGTCAGTTAACTGATACCGTTTATTTTTATAATTACCTTAAAGTATGTAGATTAATACAAAAAAAGTTTACCAGTTTATCGATTTCCCAAAGTCGAAAAAAAATCTAAATTTTTTTTCGATATTCCTTAATATTTCGAGGTGGAATAAAGATAAATAAAAATAAAAAATACCAGCGTTTAGGGGAAGTATTTTTCAATAAAAAAGGACACATGTATTTCTTTCCTCCGAACAATGGTTTGTCTGGAAAAAATTCGATAACGCAGGTATGTATTTTGCAGCAGGGGAAATCACTAAAAGTTGAAATCTCATTCATATATGAAGCGTTGGCTCATTCTAAATTGGCTGAATTTTAATATATCGAATTGAAATTTGACATAGGAGTTAAAATATATATTTTAAACATTTATGCTGAATCTCAGCTTGTTATTTTGAAAATGACCCGATCTAGAGCCACTTTACTTATCAATAGGTTTCTCGATTTTAGGAGTACCGGACCTATGAACTAATTTATGTTTCTTTTACCTTCATCTCGTCATACTGCAGAACTGCAACACCTTTTCATGTTTTTCTTTTCTTTCACCAGCTACTTTCATCAAATGGAAAATATCATCAAAAAACCCTCTTCGTATATTAATATCGGTTATCCATCTGTTCAAAGTAGACAAACTTGGCAAAGGAAAGCGGCATTTTCTTTGAAGATATAAGTATGTTCGTTTTCCAAGATAACGTAAAGTTAGAGCTACTGAAATTTCATCGTTTGTCCATTTAACTCTTTTTATATTTTCAAACAATAAATCTAACCGATTTTTTGTAAAAATTGTACTAAGTTTGTCTTTAACTTTTTTCTGTTAACTTTTGTTTATGTTTTTCCCATTCAACGCCTTAAAGAAGTTTGAAAGCCTACGAATTTTTAAAGATTTTTCATCAAAATGTGCTGTTTCTTCAATAACTGTGCCTTGAGAATATTATTTTCTTTCTGTAGTTCTATACATCTTTGATTTTGACAGCTAACTGGTGACTCGATGGTTTCCGTCTCATTTTTGCTTATAAATAACATTTCAGTTTCAGACAAACTTTCAGAAACTAATAATGAATCGACAAGTTTTTTGTTTTTCCTGTTTAAATACCTGTCTTTTCTGTTTCCTACCAAGCTTCCATTTTCTAAATTTTTAAAATTTGGAGTAGGCCTAATTGCTAGTTTTTGCTGTGGTTTAACGACGTCACAACTACTGAGACACTATTAAAACTAAGTTCCGATACACTTATAAAAGCTGATCAATACAAAACACTATGAACCAAAACACAACCTCATGGTACGAGTGATTCTACTTACTGTAATACTAAAATGGCGGGCGGCAGAGCAAGAAGCAGATGGCTGTGCCAGGTCACTGCGTGACGTCAAAGCTAGCAGCATTGTGGACTGCAGGGCGAGGCGGGAATGCGTCAACCTATATACTCTATCAACCTTGCACGCCGGCTTCTAGGCCCCGATACCTCCTGTCTCAAAAGAACAAGCACCTTTCCCAAACACTCTAGTCTATGCTTTTCTCTCTACAAACTCTTCCCCTCAATCAGTTTTCCCAGTCTAGTCTTTTTACTCAAATGATGCCTTACTTAAAAATGCAACTCTGCAATCACATCATTCCTACTTACATAACTGCCTACACTATATTGCTCTAATATTATCTCATTGTGCTTACAAGTACAATTTTACTATTATCAGATTGTAAGGTTTGAATAACAAATAGATTGACTCATTCCATTTCGTAAGAGTGAGGGAACTGTAAGTGGGCAGACGCTGAGCGTTGTGTTTTCAGTCCAGCATGTTCGTTCTCCGCGCCAACACAATAGACTGTACTCGGACTCATTTTATTAAAATCACACTCTACTCTCATACTTACCCTCAGATTGTAGATGAGCCTTAACTTATAGCCCGATACATGTAAAGTTCAAAAAATGATATCAAATTTGTATGTTTTAGAGTAAAACTTTCGCCGAAACGTGTAGAAGATATTTGTTTTTCTCTGATTGAAAGTGTATGTGGGTGGCATACTCTATAACTACGTGTAGGGCAAATGACAACAGACTGACGAACGGGTTATGCTTCAATGGTAACGTTTTCCCTTTTGATTCACGGAATGCTACAGTTTCAGTAATTTTCAGTTTACAAAAACTGCGCAGTCGTGTCTTGAGAAACATGAAACTCAATTAGTGGACTTTGTGGGTAGACAGATGTTTTCTTGTAACTCGAGTATTTCCTTGTCAGAGAAGTACATCTTGTAGATAAGGTTTTAGTTTTCCTTTGGTATAAAACACGTTGAGAAAATTCAAACAATATATTCGATATCTTGTTATGGTTACGTTTCGTGGAAATAATGGAAATGATTCATAGGCTGAGTGTAGATAAAGTGGCAAGCATAAAGTTAATACAATGTATGTGATCAGCTGAACCGCTGACGTGAGTCAAACGAATTTCCAAAATCAAGTTTATTTGTAAAAGGTTTCAACCAATTATTTGGGAAGTTATAGGTCTTACATGCTGCTTTGCTCCGCTCACAGTGGAAATACTAATTTTGCGAGTTTGCAGCTCGACTTTGCGGTGTCGGATCGGAAGTTGCCCTCCTGTGGATTTTAACCGGGTAATTTTTTAATTTTACTTTTTAATTAATCTTAGGGGAACCAGACGAGCTATAAGGTCGTGCGAAAGGTCTTTTATGGCTGACGATCTCGTCCGAGCTTCTTAGAAAACCAACGTGTGTCCAAATTTGGACCACAACGGACTTAAAATGCGGTAGTGATAGTGCGAACTCACAAATACATTTATATACAATTACATTCAAAAACGTGTTCTGGGGACCTTGATTGGTGCTCATTGACCATTCCCGATCTTAGGTCTCACCATAAGAGTCACTGCAATAGCTTACATTTTCTGTGGAAATTGAGTAATAAATAAAAATAAAACATTTTTTTTACCCAAACATTTCAAATAAATTATGGTTATAAGGTAATCTTAGCACGTGTTGGCAACAAACAATTGGGTTTTTGACTATTTCCTATAAATAACTTGGCTATAGTTTAATTAAGGGGAGCTGAACAAAAAAATGTTTTAAAATAATAAAAAATTTGTATTGTAATTTTGGTTTCCTTGGTTATTTCTGAAAATGAAAATATATAACACTTGATATAAATAATTTACTAAAACGGCGAAAAAACTAAATTCTTAAATCATTACATTCAGACTTTAAACATTGCTTGCAATACGGTGAGAGTTATTACAGTGTAACTATCTTTTTTTGTTCTTTTCATGTTTCAATGTTGGCAATATAGTATTACTAGAAGTCGCTTATGGGTTTAGCAGACTGCTGGCATGTGTTTGTTTACTATCATAAACTTCAGGGTTATGTGTTTTAGTAGGCCTATACATTGAAGAACTAGTTTGATATTATTATTTATTTATAACGAATCTTTAGTGTGTTGTATTATTGTGTCTGTGTTCAGTATGGGCAGGACAAAACCTAGATTCAAGAGAAGGAAGTTTCAGAGTAATAGTTATTTAAAAGTGAATGTTTATCAACCGACTGTAATTGAGAATGAGCCTAGGCCTAACTCAGAACATGTAAATGTGGCTTTAGCACCTAGGCCTACACCACCCAGCGCTTCTAGGAAAAAATTAAGCCTAGTAAATGGCAATAATGGTTACTCTGAGTTTGAAGGAAACTTAAGAAACATTGTAATTAGTTTTGAAATATTACATAACCTATTTGAATATTACTGTCCTGGAGGCTTTTGAGGTAAAATATTTGTAAGTGAAAAGTTAGCCTACTTTTGTTTGCGATTTCTGAACATTAGTGTTTTTTCCGGTAAAGGTGCATGTTTCTCAGGAACTAATGAAGATATCTTGTTGAAACTTTTATCCAATATTCCTGACTTAGGTACCAGTATGTAAAACTAGAATTATTATAATATTGGAAAAAAAAAATTCAAATTAAAAACTAATAATTTGTATGCCAAGTAAAGATATATTTAAAAAAATCATCATTTATTTAATACTGACCATACAAACAACATTTTAGTTCTAGGTATTCGCCAGGCATGCATAATAACTGAATAAAAAATTTAAACCTGTAGGCATAACGGTTTTCGAGAACAGTGTACCCGAACTTAGCAAATTTAACATGAGCTCATATGGACCGTTCAGGTCCCCTAAGGTAAATAATCCATTAAAGCGCATTACATTCGTCGTTGAGGATGACACTATTTCATCCCTTCTAAATTCTCTGTGAAGTTTACTGTTTTTATAAATTAATCGACTTTAAAAAAATAACAGGTATCAATTTCATAAAAGATAAAGTTTTTGTTTAGATAAAAAGCTGGTTAGAAATTAAGAAATTGTAAGTAGAAATTAAATCATATAAACATATAGTTAAATGGATGTAATAATCAAAGAAAAACACCAAAACAAGAAATATTGCCTCGTAATTTCCATCCTTTGTTTTAAGTAATCGGTAAAATGACAGACACTTGTTTGAAAGAGCTAGTTGTGGCCAAGACTAGACAAATTTAAACCAATAATTGGTCTTGTTTTATATTGTTAACCATTTTCAAGTTATAAACGTTATTATTTGTACATATATATTTTCTTCGAAGGAATCACCGAAATCCCGTTGAATATATTTTGTTATTGTATATTAAACGAAACGAATTATAATACGTTCAAAACCGCCATTTATTTCAAAGATCAGTTCAAAAACACAACGTACAAAATAATGTTCAATATAAATCGAACTTTCAAACTGTCACTGCTTCCCCGCCCACACTTTACACTCTGTTGATTTTCTTTGACAAAACTTCAGATCATCTTCCCTGCATTTGATGGATATTCGCCTACTTTATCCTCACAAAATCCGTTCCGCTTCTCCTACTTTACACGGCACCTGTCACTCACCTACTTTAAACAAACGCCGATCACCTACTTCAGACCTGGGTTTCTCGTCGAAGTTTCTGATTGAAGTTAAACTCTTCTAACAACATCAGTATATGCAACGTCTTGTAGTTGCATTCGCTAACTTTAAAACTTTAATATACTGGATAGAGGACGTTTATTAAACTTGGTTGCATATAATGAGTAGAGGAAATTTTGTTTTGGAAATATTCTTTGTTTGGGATTTGCGTGTCAACCAGTACCAAAACAGTGGTTTATAGTTCGTAGGTTGGCGATACCTAAACAATATTATAAACACTTCTTTGGATTTAAACAGTACTGCACAGAAAAACATGTTATCTTTACGTAGCCTAATTTTAAATCGTAAAAAACAAGAGGTACACATTTGAATACTTACTTATATCCACAGCTTTAAAGGCCGGTGTAACCTATTGATTTCTTTACAACTTGCCCCCCACTAGATATTTTCATCCAGTTCTTCTTCCCGCATTTAATGGATATTTGCCTACATTATACTCACAAAATCCGTTCAGCTTCTCCTATTTTAAACGGCAGCTACCACTCACCTACTTAAAACTAACGGCGATCGCCTCACAAAATTTTCTGATTCTTCTCCTCTTTCATACAGCGCCTCCATGGTCGTCGTCTAATCCTCACACTAGTTTTAGCGTTTTCAAGTAACTCTTCAGAAAATCGTGTGTTTTGTCTTGTAATTAGCAATATATCCAAGAAATATGTAATAATTGTCCATTTAAGGTAACTTATTGTTAATTTATAATTTTCCATATCTGTCATCTACGAATTATAGTTTACATGTTGGTGAACAACTTCTCTCGAAAATTACAAAAGATTATCTTCAAAATTCAACAAAATATAAGTTATATTGCAGAGGGCACCCTTAATGAATGAAACACCTACCCCCAAAATACCTTGAACATAGTATATTTACCATAACTTAATGTAACATCTGTAACTTGATCTGATACGTCTGCCAAGAATCATCCCGTATCGATTTATCGATAGTTAAAGGAAAGACAGAATCGACGCTAACAATCAATCCAAACCTTTTATTTAAGATACGATACCCAAATGTATTGTCTTGCAAACTCTGCTCGTTCAGTTTAATATTTTCAAATGAAATATTCCTTTGTAGAAAATATTCTCCGTAATTCTTTAAATTCAATATCAAGCACGATTCTTTGTTTACGAATCAGGTCAAATTGAACATTTCTTCACCTACATTTTATTCAAACTATAAAAGAAACTGAGGTTCTTTGTTTTAAAAATATATTTTATCATGATATTTATATATCATATATACGCACAGTTGAAGGACACATAAAGTAGCACACTATATTACTAATTTACGTAATGCAATATTCACTAAACTTATGTCCTTAACAACAGAAGGGAACAGTATATTAATTAATAATCTGTACGTATATTTTAAAATTAAAATCAGACTGTGTAAAAAGCTAACAGCTTGTATTCATTAAAAGTGATTTTCGTTTTATTTTATTCAGTTTCCTTAAGACAGGTAGCCTAATTAGTTTTTAAAGTCTCTCTACTTTGATATATTATGTTGTGCTTCATATTTAAATGAAATACATATTATACTTTAATTTAAATACATTCTTCTACTTTAATATATCTCCTACTTTGATCAAATACATACTTCTACTTTAATACACAGTTTCATCAAGTACATCCTTAATATTAAATACATTTACTGTGATAGAACATTATTTTACCATAATACATCTCTTATACATTGTCTACTTTATTACACCTCCTACCTTGGTCAAACACATTTTTATACTTTAACACATCTTTTAATTTGACCAAATACATTTATCGATTTTAATACATCTCCTATGTGATCAAATAAAATAAACTCTTCTACTTTAATACTATCCTACTTTGATCAAATACATAAGACTTCTTTAATACCGTCCTACTTTGAGCAAGTACTTCTTCTTTAATACTTCTCTTACTTTGATCAAATATATTCTTCTACTTTAATACAATTCCTAATTTTATCAAACACATTCTCTTATTTCCATATCTGCCTACTTTAATAGATAAACTTCTTAAAATACATTGATCTATATCAATAATCTTCTACTTCATAAATTACATGCTCCTACTTCAATACATTCTCATATTTTAACACATGTCCTACTTTGTAAAGCTACTTTGCCTACATTACTTCTACTTTATTAAATTTGATGCTTCTACTTCAATACTTTCAACACATCTGTTACTACATCTTCCTAATTCACTGCAATCTTTTAACTCAATTGTAGTTCTATACTTTACTTACGCCTACTTTATTCAATTGCAATAATTTCATTCTCCTACTAATACATGTCCTAATTTGATCCATTTGATGCATATGTTTTATTAAATCTTCCACTTTATTAAATAAAATACTCCTCCTTTAAAATGTGTCCTACTTCGTAAAAATATTTCGCCCACTCTATACATCTACAGTACTATATTAAATTAAATTCTCCTAACTTCAATTCATCTCCTACTTTGTTAAATTACATACTCCAACTTTATAAAGTAACTTAGTAAAGGTATAAATGCGTATTTCCTCCGGCGTTAAAACAAATTGCGTAAGAATAAAAGTAATATTGCATTATACTCGAACAATTGCATTACATAAAATGCCACATTCTGCAACGAAATCAATGATTGCGAATATGCGGGCAACCGCGGGGAATATATTAGCATTGCAAATCAAGTAAATGATGCATTTCACAAAGAGTGTTCGTAGGGAGTTTTGTTTGACGTTCCCTCTGACAGTACCGATTGTGGGGGTGATAAAGGTATCATTTCACGGCTTTGGAATTTATTTCGTCTTTTAAATACGATGATTTTCACCGTTTAAGACACTTTTGGGGAAATTTATTATTTTAAAATCTGTTTATAATAACCAGCGGTTATGTAAAAATCCAAAACTTTTGGAATTAAAGCACTGGATGTGTGACCAGCGGCTTTCGAGCTTAATTCGTCCAAACACCAAATAAAAAAGAAGTACAAACACACTGCTATTCTGAGATTGATATGAACAAGTTTTAAATATATAACTAGCTGTACCGCGACTTTGTCGTCCACGGGCTGATTATTAACAAATCCTTGTTGATTATTAACGTATGAAGTTCAAATACTAGTTCAACAATATTAGTAAACTTAAGAAAAAAAAACACGTTTCAAAAGCTACGGCCGAAAACACCTTAAACCAAAGCTATCCACAAAAACTATAAAACTTGTGAACCCTTTGATTGCGTCGGAGAGAAAAATGTTAAACAAAATTAGTGTCCTTAAGACCGATCACACGTTGGAAGTGATAACTTGTATGACCGATTTATATTTTTATCAGTATTAATATTGAGGAGAATATGGGTCAACAAATTACACAAGTCAATATATGGTCAAAAAATATTATATCATATTTTGAAATTGCATAATTAATTATTAAAATAACAAATTATTCTTAATACCTCAAAATTGTAAGTAAGTAATTATTTAAGTATGTTTTCAGTTATCAGTTAATCTGCAGAACATTAAATTTAATATATTTTCTCACATTATACATTACACACTTTTATTCCATTTTAAGCGTGTATGTTATCTAATTACAGTATATCAAATTATAAATAATCAATATGAAAATTTGCCATGTTCCATTTGTTTAATTCAAAATAGATTAAAGTCTTTAGCTTTGACTAAAAAAATGTAATATGTTTTTAAATTTCCTAAAGTTTATAAGAAATTGTAGAAACTTTTAACATTTTGAAAATTAATTGTTAATTATTCAAAATTTTGATTTATTTTAAAAATAATATGATTTTTTTATGTCTATCAGATTTAAAATTCGAAATCAAAGGTTTTATATAAATTTTCCATTTAAAAAGTTAGAGAAAAGTTATGGAAAAATCCTCAAATAATAATAAATATAATTGTAACTGTAAATGCACTTACCGACTTTCTGTATTAACGAATCCAACAAGGAAAATTCAACACTCTTATCTATATCGAGAATCACTTTCTATATACATAGTAAATCACGTGAAAAGAGGTGACGAAATATTTATAACAGAAATTTTAGTAATATTAAAAAATAAGACAATAATTTAAAGTTATATTTTGGACTTATTCAAATGAACTGTTAATTTATTCAAATGATACTAAAAGTATTCAAACGGCCAAATAAATACCGTTAAAACCCTCACCGATTTACAATATACATATTCGAAGTTACGATGAGTAAACAGCCTATGGGCTAGTAGTTCTGAGTAATCGCAGGTGGCAGCACACAACAACGTTCCACGATGACCGCACCAACACAATATCAAATATTTAAAGCAGAAGACCGATAGAACACTCGACGATTCACACTATACTTACACATTATGCTGATAAGAACAGATACTACACTTTGATCCTAGCCAAGAGGCCGAGAAGCGATACTATTACAAAGAACTTTGAGTAAACTGTTTAAACGTTCCTAGTCTGTAATAGCGTGAAGTTTATATAAATTGTAATTTTTTATACCGGTCGCGGTAAGAAAGAGCACGGTTTCTGGGCGAATTGCCATCAGGATTACGTTTGAAACGTTACTAGCTACATTTTAACACGGAAGCTCGAGTTTACTTGTCTATATTATATACTATGTATCGCCTATTCCCTCTCCACGCTCTGACTTGTGTCTACACAAAAAGTTCGGGAAGAGAGATTTTAGAAACATAATCAAAGGAAGTGCCCAACGGGCCAATAGAAGTTATCACTGGTGATGGTCGAAATGAGTTACAACTAAGATTTGCAATATACGATGCCATGATTTAGCCCGGACTCAATCCATGGTTCAAAATAAAGCATCAATGGGCCTAAGGCAGAAATTAAATAAGTTAATTTTATTTAATAACAAGTAAGATGCATATGAACAACTGTTTAATCTTATATTATAATACAATATCATTTAAAATCGGGTTTTAAATTCATTTGAATATTAACCTCTTCCCTGTGTCATTGTATATGCTACAATATGTTGGTTCCACTTGTGATTCAGTTTATTCATTAAAAACAGCGACAACGAAACACATACAAATTTCAAAAATAAAAGCAAGATTAACTACCATAGACCACTTCCTGCCTGTAAAATACTAATAAGTAATAGTTCTGCTTGTTAATACAGTCAAATTCGTATTATATAATAAAGCGTCGCGTCAGTTCACTGAAGTTGTGAAGACTGAACTGAGCAGTGCGACGCGAATTGGTTGAGAGCGGGAAACGTTGTTACCATCTCTACAGAACAAATAAATCATTTTATAAAAAAAAATTTGTTGATCAAAATTGTGGATAAACTAATTATCTACAAATTTTCCGCTGGAAGTTTCTTTTCAACCAGAAAACAAAAAATGTTTACGCTTAGTGATTGTTTCGTGTCACACTTTTAAAACACTACATATTTTTCGTTACTACAAATCAAATAAATTACCAAACTGCATGAAGTTTATACTGTTAGATTCCGTAGTTCATGCAGGTAAATAATATATAAATTTTATTCTAATTACATGAATCTGGTGAGGCGCAAAATCGTGTAAACGATAGGCGCTGAATGCTGAAATCCACTGAGCGGCCGTGATTGACTACTAAGGGTGGGGTAAAGACCGTTTTCTTGAACACAGCCCGAGCGTTCAAGGCGTATTAATAGAGAGTTCTATGAGTTTATCTTATACCAAACGAAAGTATAGATTTCCTCTTCAAATTTATATAAATATAATTATACAAATATATCGATTTGTAATAGATATTAATTGCTTTCTCATTGGTTAAAAACTATCCAATTGCAAAGGTTTATAGAAAAACTAATATTTAAGAACCTATTATAGTGAAGAATGATTTAAAGGCAGTATTAGAAAGTTAAATTTTACGAATCGAAAGGTGCCCTTGTTTTCTTTTCATAACAAGTCTGTAAAAAGATTTTGAGCCGTAGATAGTGACAAGTTTGAGTAATTTCATTATATGTACTGTTTAGTTCGGCATTAGCTGTTTAAAAAACTACAATTTTAAAACGATGATAACATGTACAAATATAAGTTTTAGAAAAAATATTTAAATATATATAAAGGGTCTTTAATTTTTTCTAGAGCACTTTGGAGAAATAGTAGAATATAAGTACACCCCCCCCCCCCCCCCCCCCCCGAACAAAATTTGTATCTAAGCCACTGCCACTCCTAGATGGTTACTCATGTACTGATTAAACTAACCTTTTACCTACATTTAATACTCATAGTTAAATAACTAAAGTGTTGTTAATTTTGGGCGAGATTGGTATCTCTGGTTTTCGATGTTTTTCTTTTGTCATGACCTTTAAAAAGAGATGTAACTCGATGGGTTTTTACATTTTTCAACCGTTCCCAAATACCCCCAGAGTTGTGATACCCCCAAAACTAATTTTTTATATACTAGAAAAATTACCAGAGCCTACCTTCATATGTTACAAAGTTACCAGAGTGTGTCTACACTTTTGTCTCACCCTGTATAAGACTATTTTAAATGAGTTAGCATACAAATTGTGCGTGCGAAGCACGCATCGGGATTGGCGTGCAAAGCACACAGGGGTCTAGTATAAACTTGAATGACAATAAACACAACGTGATAAAATACATTTCACTGAGAATGTTTTTTGAGATTTTGAAAACCGACGCAAACCTTGTTATGTCTAGAGGTATGTAGGTCATGTGGTACATAGCCTCGCGCGGTTACTATGGTAACCACTGAATATGTCATGTCTACTTACAAGTACAAGGCATTCCCATATACACTGATTGAAGTAGTCGCTACGAAAATACTTCAAGTCTGGACTAAAGGAAGATAAGTCCTGAGCACAAGTTAAGGGCTCTCCTCCCGTTTCAAAAAAGTAAAACCAGAAATAGATTGTCAATTCCTATAAAAGCGAGTTGTACACGCGTGAGTAGCAATATAATATAACAGCTGATTTCACCCATCATCTGTAATACAAGAGTAGATTTACTTGTCTTTGAGGTTATAAGACCTTCAATCAATAATATAATGTCTTGTGAAGTTGATTTTTACTTTCTTACTATACTATAGTATAGAGAAAGTATAGTGATCGCAAAAAAAATCGATGTTGAGATTTTTGTGGAAATATCCGTTTTTGGACCCCTTGAGTCCAAAAAAAGTGTTTTTTTTTTCAAAATGTCAATCTGTCTGTATACAACGCTAGTGAGAAAACTATTCGATCTATTTCGAACAAATTTTCACCAAACATGTCAATTAGGCCTGCACAGATGCACGAAAAATTGTTTTAAAAAATTTTGAAAAAAAATACTCCTTTTTTGGCCAAAAACCTAAAAAAAAACCCCATTATATAAAAATTTTTAATAACACCCCAGAACGTGTTCGTGGGACAATGATTTTTGCTTATTTACTGCTCCCGTCCTCAGGTCACTGCAATAGCTCACCATTCCTATGGAAATTCGTAAATAAAACACGACATTTTTGCAACAATGTACAACTGCTTATCAGCTGTTCGATCTGTGGGCTTAATGTCAGCTGTTACTTGTGACCCACATCTACCGTACCAGTCTGTTCCGTGTTCGGTGAAGCATCTTGTCCGAGTGAACTTCTGTCGTTAGAACTAAACAACTTTAGTTTCTTTACTGTTTGCGTATTCACCGTTCTTAAAATTTACTTAATTTTGATCACAATAAGTGTTCAAAGTGACTTGCGCAGTTAAATATTTTCCTCGAAAGTTCGTTGGAAGCTTTGTGTAAATTTTTAGGTTGGTTTACACTCACGGCGAAAAGGTAAGATTCGCCGATTAATATTCCGTGGTATTTGGTGGTTATATTACAATAGAAACTTATTGATATCAAGTCATACTTTAATGTTATTGTATAATATATTATTTTGCATAATTTCTTTCTTCGACTCACGGCGCAGACATCAGATTTTATCAGTTATTTTTAGGCCTAAGCTTTAAATAATAGAAATAATTTATTAAAACAGCTTGGAACTATACTGGCTAGCAATCATAATTTTTTCGGAACAGTCGGTCTACATTCTATATTGACAAAATGTTTTTATAACCCACCTTTTCTTCAGTTCGCAAATTCTTTTTATTAATAACTTGTAGACTCGGCTATGCTTCGCTATTGCTTGATATAATTTTAAGGGTAGTTATCCCATTTCATCCTCTGACAAGACCGTAGTCAGGGGGGGGTCTACCCCCCCCCCCCAAAAATCCCGAAATTTAGTAGTGAAAATTAATACTAGATTTAAAACGTGCAAATTAAAACCCTTTGGCTCCCGACGTCCGATTTTTTGGACGTTGTTAGTTATGTTGCTGAATCCCGACGTCCGAAAATTTGGACGTTGCGTGTATGTGCGTTGAATCCCGACGTCCGAATTTTCGGACGTTCAGAAAAAAAATCATATAAAATACAAATTATTAGTGAATCTATATTTATTATATATCAATGGAATCAGAAAGAACTGTTCTATTTACCTCTATGAGCTTTACTTAAGATAAAAATTACCTCTATGTTCACTACAACGAAGATAATTGTGATATACGTTGGCTGTGCTTTTTTCATCTGTCAGATGGTAAATAACTTGATTTGTGTGTTGTCTTTGATTATGGCCCATATAATATGTTGTAGCATGTGATTGTTTTGGCATTTTTAGTTATTTTTACTGTGAAAAATTGTGATTATGAAGCGAGTACATTCACTTGTTAGTGACGTGTATATTCTTATGACTATATACCTGCAACTAACCGCAGAACTGGTTACGTAGTAGCCTAATTTAAAAAAAAAACTTAATAACTCTGTCATTTTTCAATATAATGTAATGAAATTTCAGGTTTTTGTTCATTTTTAAGTGTAAAATTATGTTATGTGGACAAAATTGTTCTAGATATTTTTGTGTGTGTCATTTTCAAGACTACAGTAAACAAAATTTAAAATTATTTTTTTTCCGAGTAACAATTTAAAAAAATATCATATCTAACATGAATTTACACTTATTTTTAAAAGGCACTACCTTATAGAACATTTAATTCCAAACAAAATTTTAAAAAAATCATCAAAATTGATCAGTAATTAAATTTAATATATATTTTTTTAAATTGAGCCTGGGATTTTATGCACATACATAACAGATAATGGTTGGGATTTTTGGAACATATGAAAAATTGGACGTCGGGAGCCAAAGGGTTATTATAAAATAGACAACAGAGGATCCAACAACATACTGTATTTTACATCATTGTACATTGCACCCAATGCATTGTGTATTGAAAATACTTCCAATACGTAAGTTGGCGTGCGAAGCACGCAATGCATTGTGTCTTGGAAATAGCCTCAATAAGGGGGTTGGCGTGCGAAGCACGCAATGCATTTAGTATTGAAAATACTCCTAATATGGGGGTTGGCGTGCGAAGGACGCAAAGCTCTGTGTATTGAAAATTATCCCAAGACGGGGGTTGGTGTGCGAAGCACGCAATGCATTGTGTATTGAAAATACTCCCAATATTTGGTTGGCGTGCAATGCACTGTGCGTCGGCCGCTTCTCATAGTGTTCAGTGTTAAGCTACATGTGCGTCCTTAGCAGTGAACGTGTTAAAAGGGTTTAGATTCGAAAAGCCCCCTGTCCAGACCCCCCCCCCTCTAAAAATTTTCCTGGCTACGGCCTTGTCCTCTGACTTGAGTAAGTGAATTGGACATGTTTTACATCAATTAAGAACAATATTAAATAATTTTAGCATTATAGTTTGTAGATATTTACTGCAATTAATATTTATTGTTTAGGAGTAGTAATGCCATTTAAATCTA
>JAGFPH010003663.1:34893-51436 GCA_018207615.1 Philaenus spumarius
TGCAATTAATATTTATTGTTTAGGAGTAGTAATGCCATTTAAATCTATTTGCCTCTAAAAATCGTGGTAATAATATGTGTAAATTGTGAAATTTTAGGGAAATTAGTTGAGTATTTTTTGAGAATATAGAAAAAGTATGTGGATTACTATTTAACTTAAGGGTACAGGTATTTATTCTAATTCATCCCTTTGACTTAAGTAATGAAATTGCAAATAGTTTTGTATATCCCTTAAAAATAATATTACATCATTTTAGCTTTATAGCTTGTAGGAAGTTAGTTTAGTTTGTATTTATTGTATAGGGGTAGCACCCTTATTTCAACCGCTTACACTGTAGTAATTGTAACGTCTAAACACTTCTGGCAATGATATGTATAAAGAGTGATATTTTTAGGGAAATCTGTCGAATAGTTTTTGAGTGTATAGAGTAGAAAAAACAAAGAAACAAACATTCATTTTTACTTTCTCCACCCTATACGTAGTATATGGATAAAGTATTGTTTTCGTAAAAATGTTCGAATTTGAATTTTCAGTTGAATATCTGTTTTGGTGCTCCCAGAACCCCAAACAATTATTTAGTGCAATTATCTGTGTTGGTGCTCCCTGAACCCAAAAATATTTTTAGTGGAATTTTTTGTTTTGGTGCTCCCTGAACCCAAAAAAGTGTTTTTAGAGTTGTGTCTGTCTGTCAGTCTGTCTGTATGTATACACGACCAGAGAGGATACTATTGGTCCGATTTTCATGAAATTTGGTAGGCCTATGTAGGTACTAAACCCTAATATCTCCAGGCGTTTTTTTCATTTTTTGAAATTTTTAATTTTTAAGGGTAATTTACCCCCAAAAACCCATAAAAAACGACAAAAATGCAAATTTCTCAAAAACGGCTCTAACGATTTTGATCAAATTTTCAGTATTTATAGTGCTTAAGATGCCAAACAAAATGACACCACCCGCTTTTATCAAAACTTTGGCGTTTTATAAATATGGGGAAATGTTTAAAAATAAACAAGTTTGTGTTGTCAATCTAGCATCGCGGCGGCGGCCGCACGGGGTAGCACCACGGTAGCGAGCACGGCCAGTAATTCAAAGGTCGCGCGATCGAATCCCGCCTGAGACAATAATTTTTGTATACATTGACGTAGGTAGAATATTATTTTTATGTTTTTTTCTAAAAAGTAGTAAATCAAATGATTAAAAACAATATTATTTTGACCACAGTAAGTTGGGAGAAAGTTTGTGTCAGTTAACTGATACCGTTTATTATATATAGAGGTTGTATCTACGCAAATAGTATATCTATATAATTATAAAAATGAATTTTTCTTCGTCGTCTATAGACCAAAAACTATTGAACCAATTTCACTAAAAATTTCACAGTTTATCCACATTATTGCCATGAGTGTTTAGGCTATACGTTAATATAATAATTTATGACGACGAAATCTGCTTTATTGTGGAAGCATGTACGTGCCGAATGTGTGTTCTTACTCGAGTGTTTAACCTGCACTCTGGTGGTTATCATATAAACTTGTTGCTTGCGGACGAATACTAGAAAAATAATATATCCGTTAGTACAAAGTCACGCATGCGTCCTCTAATATCAGAATTTATCATCTTGCCCTATATTTGATAGCGGAAGAATGAAACGCACACAAACTCAATGCTAGTAGTATATAGCTCTGCCACTTGGAGAGCTACGGTCAACTCAGAAATATTTTTCACTCCTGCCGAGTCAGCTAATTGCCCAACTCACTTTGTACTCTGAATGGTTATTTGATGTGGAAGCTTTCAGACATATACTCGGCTACAAGATCACGATATAAACTCCTAATATACATTTCTGTCCACAGATCCACGAAGACACTTGGCGTACCACAGATTGAGTTCGCCAGAAACAGGTCCCGGAGGTATGGAAGCCCTGTTGAGGCTGCCTACGCCTTCGCCTCGCCTCTCCTCAGCAGGTAGCACTACCTTGCGGCACTTAGCGAAACTACTTAACCAGAAAACAACAGCTGATTCCACGCGGAGGCTCAGTTGGGAAAAGTAAGTAGGCTGCAATAGATTTAGTAATTGGTTGGATTGGGTTGTATTTTGAAATAATGTTATTAGCGAATTCCCATAGGAAAGATGAACTATTGGAGTGACTCTTATGGTGAGATCTAAAGTCGGGAGTAGTATGGTTGCCTCAAAACGTAGAGAGACACCCCTTCAGGTAGAACGGACAGTCCTAATCACCTATTGACAAACAATGCCTTTGTTAGAAGCGGGCACCCGGGACTGCCGGCATCAGCCTGCTATTCCAAGAAATTCTGTGTCACACTAAAATTTGCAATCAATTGATACATTAGGCCTACATTATCGAATGAAGGCTAATGTTTTTCGTCTTATACGAATGAAAAACAATTTGAATCACAGTTATACGACGTATTGTTACTGGCATAACAGCGCCCGAGATGTGATGGTGAAAGTTAAGTGACGACTGTTACTTCGGTAACGGTAAGTCTTACCTCTATGTTTTGAGGCAACTATAAGTGAGTACCGATCGTGGTCCCCAAAACACGTTTTTGGGGTGTCATTAATAACATTGTGCGTATATCTGTTCGCACTCTAACTGAAGATTTTAAGTCCGATTTGATCCAAATTTGGTACACACGTTGGTTGTCCAAGTCCCTCGGACGGGACCTTTAGCCAAACAAATCCAAACACCGGAAACACGTTTTTTAACTGGAAGTAACTATTTCTTGACATTTTTCGTACTAGAATGAAACCTTTTTAGGGTTTTCTCTAACAAAATAAATGTAGGACATTATTCTGCACATTTGGTTTTTTACACGGCCGTATAGCTCGCTTGATTCCCCCAAAATCGATCAAAACGTAAAATACCATAAAATTATCCGGTTCAAATCCACGTGAAGGGATCTTCTGATCTGACGGCCGAGTTAATACGCTGCGGGCGGAGCGAAGCAGTCTAAACCGAAGGTCGTGGTGATAACTTCACTGAGTTTTTCCGCTGCAAGTGGGACGACGCAGCTTGTGTGTCGAAGCTGGAGGCCTAGGTGCAAACAAATTCTACCAATATATTTCATACAAGTAAGCAGCTATTCAACGCCTTCGTGAGTAAACCAATTTCCCAAATTGTTGGTTAAAACCCGAAAACATTTTAATTTAATTTTGGAAATTCACTCAACTTAAGTCTTCGGATCAGCTGCACGATGGAATTATTTAATTACTGCAACAATTCCGTTGTATACCTGAAGAATCTTACATGTTTTGATATAAAAATCGGGAACGTTACTCCCCAAAATGTAAAATATCTCTCAGCTGCAGCTGACACCATTGAAGATGATGGTATCTTTTTTTATAAGAGAGAGTAGTGCTGCCAACCTTCGCACGTTTAAAAACTGAAAACATGTATCTGTAACTGTAAGGTTTATTTTCAGGTTTGTTTTTATTATTGATTTTTTATAAAAAATATTAGCTATTGCAGTGACCCTTATGGTGGTACCTAAGGTCGGGAGATGTCAATGATCACCGATCATGGTACCCAGAACACGTTTTGGGGTGTCATTGAAAATGTTATATATATGTGTTCGAAAAAATACAGCGTGTAAAATTAAGGCTCGATATTTAAGTACTAGTGATATTAATTTGCCTTTACTTATCTACAAGCGAAGCCGTGTTATTGTAGTAACCCTTTATGATGGTACCTCGTCAAACGGCAGCGGTTTAGGCCTAACCTTGCTTTTGATCCAAATCAGCTGTTGTATTTATAATATGTAACAACATATGTTTGACTTATAATACGGTGAGCCTTTTTCGTTGATTGCTTTAACTTTGTTGCCCTAACCTAAAAAAAACTGTTGATTGTTTCAAATGATTCTGATTCTAAAGTTGGTAAGCTAGTTGCCATGGCAACGAATGTAAACACTTTCAACAAACTCGTGTTGGTTCAGCATAGGACTTGTTATAAGGCTGGGTATGACACCCCGTATTTTCACCATTTTTATGCATAAAAATCAGAATTGTGCTAAAGTAATGTCTTAATTTATTAGTGTCTATGACCATAATAGAATAACTTTTCAAATTTACGTATTTTTATCTTAAGTAGCTTTTGTTTTACGTTGATTATATTATGTCAATCATTACAAAATTGCTTGCATATATACTACTTGCTCGCTTTGCTCACTAACTTTTTTTTTGTGATTCATTGCAAAGCCAATGAAAACAGATTATTGTATACTCTGATATTTTCTCGGAAGTTAAGGTTGATTATGACCGAAGCAATTCGATGTATGTAGGGGTGTTGGGGGTAACAGTGACCTATACACAATGTAATACAGAGATCGAAATTGACACGGCCAACCCCAAAAATTCGAATTGCGGCGTGCGTTTTAATTTCACAAAATTAAATAATCAATAAACAATATTTCATATACATTTTTGATATTACCATTTAAAGGAAACAATATTGTATGAAACACCAAATGTTTGACTTAAATTACAGTAAGCATTTAGTTTACTTTTACCTAATCTAAAAAAAACTGTCAATTTGTAAGAACAATTACCTACCTGATTCTAAATTTGAAAATTGGTTTTATTCAAATCAACTGTTTTATTTATAATTTCTAATACAATATATTTTTTTGAGTTTAATTTCAAGTATAAAAATATATATTTATATACTTATACAGTAAGCATTGTTTTATATTAATAATAGGTTAATTACCTTATACATCATCCGTCAACAATCAAAATTTTCCTTTGTAGGATTACCGGTTTCAACGGTAAACCGTCATCTTCAGATCCTTATTAGTGTTCCTTACTTTCCGCCTGTTCTGGCATCGTCTTCTTTACACATTTGGCACATTTAAAACATTTGTCACATATTAGAGGATTTCGAAATATACGCCGCAACTAAAAATAAAAACAAAAAACCAAAACGTACTAAATGACAAAATTAACTGTCGGACAAACGAACTATTCAATATTGTGATCAGATTGAGGGAGGGTGATCAGTTTACAGGACAAACAGACCGTTTAGTTTAATACAGAATAGACGATCGCCCGAATTACATGTTCGACCTGCGCGGCAATAATAAACCTTCTCGTTGACCAGCATAACGATTCGCTGTACTATAATGTACCTTTATATGTGCCAGTGTGTCGGTTTTTGTAATAATCCTAATCTGTTTATTTGTTTCGTGTTTGTAATCTTAATATATGTGACAAATATTTAAATGTGCCAAATGTGTAAAGAAGACGATGCCAGAAAGGCGGAAAGTAAGGAACACTAATAAGGATCTGAAGATGATGGTTTACCGTTGAAATCGGTAACCCTACAAAGGAAAAATTTGGATTGTTGACGGATGATATATAAGGTAATTAACCTATCATTAATATAAATCAAATACACAATCCAGGAAGCTAAAAACAATATGTTTAAGCATTGTTTGTTAATTTGTATTTGTTTTCATTTAGTTTGTTAGTCTAACCTAAAAAAGCTGTTGCTTGTGAAGAATAATATACTGATTCTAAACTTGCTAAGTTGGTTAATATGGTAATAAATGTAAACAAGCATTTTGTTGCTAAGCGTTTGATCAGAACAGCCTTTTTATCTAATTTAGGGTTTGGGAGTTAAACCCCCTAATTTTCACTATTTTACGCTAGAATAACCCTTTTGCAAAATCCTTTCTTAGTGTACGTCAATGACCCCATAAGAATATACCTTTACATTTTCGTATTTGTTTAAAGTATTTTTTGCAATTCGTTGATTCTATGTCAGTCAGTCAGGTATTCAGGAAAACAGCATATAAATTACATTATAGGTTTAGGTAGATAATCGGCCAACAATCTTAAAGATTGCTAATTAATTTAAATTTATTATATTGTTTGGTGAAAATGAAATAAATTGTCAGTTAGACCTTTCATCCGTTAAAAGGTCGAAATTAACAGTTGTTTACAATGGCAGCTATTTTATTGAAGTCTCTAATTACGTTATCATATTGTTAAACCGACGGGCTCAGTCAGCCGTGTGTGTTTATCCATTGCCATAGCAACCGTAACTAATTGCTTTTTTGTTCAGTGTTAATATCAAATATTTTTCTTCGTCAAATTTTGAGATCACTCCGAACAAACTAAGTTTGCCTGTTTATGATATTAGTATAAATGAAAACACATTTTTTTTTTTTGTAAAACACAAAGTCCTTTCATCCTAAGAAAGTAATGCTAGCCTCGATTCAGGTCACCTTTGAGGAACATAATTCCGTTTCCCTAATCCTATTTTGTTTGTCTCTTTCATCTCTATATCGTATGAAGATTGCTTTTTCCTTTTTTAAACTAAGATTGATTTGAAATACTTTCTCACTGGTTTGGATTCACGTTTAGGTAGTGATTAGGTGCATTATTAGCGAATTTCCGTTGGAATGATGAAATTATTGCAGTGGTTCTTTTGGTGAGACATAAGGTCGGGAGTAGACATAGGCCTATTGGTTTTCTAAGTCTCTCGGACGAGTTCGTTATCCAAAAATCTAACATCCGGAAGCACAATTTTTGACAGGAAGCAATTTTTTTAGATTTTCGTACTACAATGAACCTTTTTTGGTTTTATCTATACAAATACAATATAATAGGCGATTATTTTTCACGTTTTGTTTTTAAAAAGATCTTGTAGCCTGTCCGGTTCCCTCGAAATCAATAAAAACGTAAAATACCATAAAAGTATTCTACTATAATACTGTTGTGAGGTACTATTAAAAAAACTATATATACAGGGTGATTAATAAAGAAACGAATAAACTTTCAGGACATGTTCTACAAGTGAAAATAAAGAAAAAAGTTCGCAAATACAAAGGTTTGGAAAAGATTCCTTTTCCAGTTATCCACCACTTTGTTTTGTTTTTAGAAAATATACTGAACGCCAATTTTGAATACATGTTTAGTATGACATCTTTTACCCATGTACAAAAAACTAAATTTATTTATATATTTTCAAAATGGCTGCCGTTTAAACTGTTTAGTTTAAAATATCTCGATAACCGTTCATTTTTGCAAACAATGTCAAGAAACAAAACTTTTCCTTTTATTTTGTGACACACATAACGGTGTTTTTTATTATTTCTGTAACTTAAAAGATAACCTACACTCGATTCCACGTTCACCGTGCAGTACAGGTCTTACGGGAGAATAGACGTGCTACTACCATTACAGGGAACATCGCGTTTATTGTCATGCCGGTTGTTTCAACTGTACGAGCGTTGCATAGGAGGTGGTGTTTTTCAGTTGGCTAGTATATCATTCTGAGACTGTCGTGAGGATAACACGGTTTATGGGCGCTCTGTACTGCACGGTGAACGTGGAATCGGGTGTAGTTATTGCCTGAAAACTAAACATTCTGTACATGTGTTCGCATTTAAAGTCAGATTTGGTCCAAATTTGGTTCACATGTTGATTTTCTAAATCGCTCGAACGGGTTCGTTAGCTAAAAGAATGCAAAAACCGGTAGCATGTTTTTTTACCGAAATTAAATTTCGTTTAAGATTTTTGGTATTAAAATAAAACTTATTTATGGTTTTTATATAAAAAAAAACATAAACATAGAACATTATTGTGCTCATTTTGTTTTTTTACAAGACCTTATAGCCCGTCTGGTTCCCCGCAAATTGCTCAAAACGTAAAATACGATAAAGGTACCCGGTTCAAATCCACTTGGAGGGCGGTAACGTATAGGCAGCATCTGATCCGAGGCCGCAAGGTCGAGATGCTTATTCGCAAAGCGATTTTTTCCGCTGCGAGCGGAACGAAGCAGCGCGTGAGCCGGAGCCGGAAGCCTACGTAAAAACACATTCGACTAATGTATTTTGTACACGCAGTCAGCTATTTAGCGCCTTCGTGAGTAGACCGATTAGACCGATTTTCCAAATAGTTGGTTGAAACTCCAAAAAGCATAAAGTGAATTTTGTAAATTTTCTCAACTCACGTCAACGGTTCAGCTGCGTAATCGCATTATTTTACTTTGAAGATAAATGTGTATATTTTTAGTTTTTCAGTTTTTTAAATTATGTTTTAGAAGTGATTATTATTGTATAGTTATTTTATTTGTTTATTACTTTCTATGGTATAGTGATACTCTTTATCGTAAAGAGGAAGTATAGTGATCTCAAAAAAAATCGATATTGAGTTTTTTGTGGAAATAATCGTTTTGGGACCCCCTGAGTCCAAAAAAGTGGTTTTTACAAAATGTCTGTCTGTATGTATACAAAGCTAGAGCAAAAACTATTCTATCGATTTCAAACAAATTTGCACCAGACATGTCAAGTAGGCCTGCATAGATTCATGAAAAACAATTTTGAAAAAATTTGAAAAACAACCCAGTTTTTGGCAAAAAGAACCCCAAAAAATCTGTTATTATTTTTTATAAAAAAACCACTATAACGATTTTGATAAAGTTTGGCTTGTTTGTAGCCTTTAATGTACCCTACCATATCCAAAA
The DNA here is from genome assembly GCA_018207615.1 of Philaenus spumarius. Classification (NCBI taxonomy): domain Eukaryota; kingdom Metazoa; phylum Arthropoda; class Insecta; order Hemiptera; family Aphrophoridae; genus Philaenus; species Philaenus spumarius. The sequence goes on from JAGFPH010003663.1 coordinate 43,383, forward strand.
AAACGCATCTTTCTAAAAATTCGTTTAGATAATAATAATAATAACACATTTTTGGGGTTTTTTGGCCATAAAAAAGGTTTTTTTTTTTTAAATGTTCAAAACATTTTTTCGTGCATCTATACAGGCCTAATTGACGTGTTTGGTGCAAATTTGTTCGAAATCGATCGAATAGTTTTCTCTCTAGATAATAATAATTATTATTAGTTCTGTTAATCTTCTACTTTTATAAATCACTTCTCCTACCCCACCTACAATTATGAAGTCACAGTGAATCTATTCAATAATTTAAATATGTTTGTGAGAAAGTATGTTATTTGTAATGTGAATTTTTATGTATTTATGTATTTTGTAATTTGAGGTTACAATGGTCCTAACTTCGACACAAAAATTAAGATTATTATTACTGAAAGGGGTAACCTAAATAAATCTTTTTTTTCTGAAACATTGCTTAGCTTATGGTGACGTCGAAAATACGGAATTTTATTTTTGTAAATATAGACGGTATTTTCCAGTGACTGGTAGTTTTTAGAGAGCTTTGGTGACGTAAAAAATAGACCGCTTCAAACTAATTTAAATTTGAAATGGTTTAGGCGCTCCGAAAATAGATTCCAAGTGCGCACTCGAAGACTGAAGATCGCCTAATTAATTTTAAGTATTTTGAAAATAAAACATTTTCGTTGTTCAAAATATCGCCGTTGTCAGTTTCTTTGTAGTGGCCTAATTATCCGTGCTGTTAATTAACACGACATGATGCCAGTCTGAGATTTTAAACGTACCTTCGTTAAGCCGAGCTGGCGAATACTTCCTCAGGGCTACGCTGCGTTGATTGTTTTATATATTGTGACGAATATATTTTGGGTTATTCAGCTACTATCAAGTTAACGAGATTGGAGATAATTCTTCGTTGTTGTGGAACACTAATTCGCGTTCACAAATATTTTAATAAATTATTTTGAAATAAACGGTACCAGGAACTGGCACATACTTTCTCACAAACATATTTAAATTACTAAGTAGATTAACTGTGACTTCATAATTGTAGGAGGGGTAGGAGAGGTGATATTAAAGTAGGAGCTTAACTAATAAATATTATTATTATTATCTAGAGAGAAAACTATTCGATCGATTTCGAACAAATTTGCACTAAACACGTCAATTAGGCCTGTATGGATGCACGAAAAAAGGTTTTGAAAATTTTGAAAAACAACCCCCTTCATGGTGAAAAAACCCCCAAAATCAGTTATTATTATTATTAGCTAAACGAGAATTTTTAGAAAGATGCGGTTTTTTGCATATGGTAGGGTACATTAAAGGCTACAAATAAGCCAAATTTGATCAAAATCGTTAGAGCCGTTTTTTGTATAAAAAAATATTAACTGATTATTTGGGGGTTTTTTTACCAAAAAGGGGGTTGTTTTTCAAAATTTTTCAAAACCGTTCTGCGTGCCTTGTTTGAAATTTGTTTGAAATCGATCGAATAGTTTTCGCTCTAGCTTTTTATAAATACAGACATACATTTTGTAAAAAAACACTTTTTTTGGACTCAGGGGGTCCCGAAACGGATATTTCCACAAATATCAACATCCATTTTTTTGCGATCACTATACTTTTTCTATACTATAGTATAGTGAGAAAGTAAAACATAATTAAATACCTGTGACAGGCTCCTAGCGGTTGGTTACCCCTGCGGTTCCCGGGCGATGGCTTGTCTCATGTAGGAGGTGTCCTCTAATTTTCGTGCGAACATCCATACGTTGCCAGGTCGGTTTGTGGTGGAGATGGTTTTCCAAAATAAGGTGGGTAAACGGTTGTTATACTTCAAGCGTTTATTAAAGCAAAACTGTAATAAACTCACTAATGTATTCTACGTCATTTTTATAGAAATTACTATTGGTTAGGACAGAGATTTTTTTTATATAGAAGAGAAGTAATTGTCAAGTTATAAAATATGACCAAAATTTGAAACGTAAAGCAGTATTTCAAACTGGTCAAATAGGACTAGTGAATAATAAAGTTGGTATAATTTTAATAGAGATAGGTGTTTGAATTATGTTATAGTAAGCCTTTTACTTTGTTTGTGTTAGCTATTAACTAACCTAAAAAAACTGTTGGTTGTGAAGAATAATTCACTCATACTAAATTTTCCAATTTGGTTTGTGTGATAAAAGTTCTAGATGCTTTAAAAAAACGGGTGTCGGTTCAGTATAGGCCTAACCTAAAATTGTGTTAAGTTTTTTAACAAAAGATAATTGAATTATAATAATCCTTTTTAGTTTATTTTTTGCTCGTGTTTGTTTTTATTTTGTTAACTTAACCTAAACAATTAATTGTTGGTTGTAAAAAATAATTAACAGATTCTAAATTTTCTAAGTTGGTTGTTGTGGTAATGAATGTAAATGCATTCAACAAACGTGAGTTTGTTCAGAATGGGGCACACGTAGAACTATGTTGCCAAACTTTTGATTCAAATCAGCTGTTTTATCTTTTATAGAGCTGGGGGTGAATCTCCACATATTTTGATCATTTTCAACCCATAAAATCAAGATTTTGCAAAATCCTTTCTTAGTGCATCTCCAGATAGTGCTATGAAGGTACACTTTAAAAGTTAAGGCTCTAGCTATCATAGTTTGCTGTACGTTGATTATGAATCAGTCAATCAGGACTTCTTCTTTTATATATTCAGATAATATTATGTTTCCCACTGCAGGAAGGAGCCTTATGGATTTTGTGAGATATTAAACTAATACATTTTACGTAATCGATTTTATGTTGTATATCCACCGTGGAAATCCTGTCAACAGTCCCTTCGTGTTTTCTTCCAGTAACACCAGATGAAAGCTTTCTTTAATCCATGCGACGCGGATTTATAAGGATTTAGCCGAAGTGCATTGAAAGCTTTTCAAATAAACATAGTGTGCCCTTAAATACAACATAGCCTACAATACATACGATTGGTTATTCAGCTACTAACTCATTTCCACTGTGGTTTAAATCATTATATTGATCCAGTCAAACACAGTTTGCTAAACTTCCGCCCTCTTCGCTGTACTTCCTTCCACCCACTTTCGCTAAACTTATCTCTCCTTCTGCAATTTCGCAATTTTCGCTATACTTCCAAACTAAATTTCTATACTTCTACCCTCCTTCGCTATCCACAATTCTTCTCTATAATTCCGTTCTCTTTCGCTTAACTTCCACCATCCTTCGCTATACATTCGCTCTCTTTCCCTATACATAAACTCTCCCTCGCTATCCTTCCTCCATCTTTTGCTATACTTCCACCCTCTTTCGCTATATTTCCACCCTCCTTTGCTTTACTTTCTCCGTTTTTGCTATACATACACAATCCTTCGGTATACTTCCGCCCTCTTTCGCTATATATCCGCTTTTTTCACTATATTTCCAAACTATATATTTTTATATTTTAAAACTGCGACGGTTTTCAGTTTGTAACGCCAACACCTCAAAAACTGTTAAATATATAAAATTTTTAAAAAATGCAAGAGACAAAAATTGCAAAGTATTATTATTGTTATTGTAGGTGAAAGGGTGTCTGTTTTTCTTTTCATTTTTATAATCATGTCCCCTTTACCGTACAAGTTGAGTTATAGTTCGATTATTGTAGTTCATGGATCACTGAAGATGGCGACATAGTCGAAACGCGTTTGAATAAATGAAAGTAACGTGGTAATCTGTGTTCAAGTTGCATTCGATCAGGCCCCCGCTCACAAGTCAAGCTAGATTGTACGTAGTTGTAATATAAATTATCCTTTCCACGAATTATGTCAAATTCAAACGGCGTAGAAACTATTGGAACAACCTGTAACAGAGGCACTTAAAACTCAAATCACAGTTGAAAGCAATACACTACGTGGAAGCACGTCGCGTTTACGTGATGTCAGAGAGGGACGACATTTTGAGCGGCGGGGGGGAATGAGTCTATCCGGGCGAAGGGAAATTCATCATTTATTTAAGCTCCGTCTGTTTCATTTTATATTCAATAATTTTCTTAAATATTACAGACGAAATCTCTGGACTGCTTGAAGTGGACATCTTTCAGTACAGCGGCTACAGGGCGTACTAACCTAGGCTATGTTTAACCATATTATATAGGGTGTGTTATTGTGACGGGTGTTACTAAATTATTATCTATCATCTTTGCACGCCAGCTCAATGATCGCACTATTAACAGCAGAATAATTATTTAGAAAATATTTCTTTTACTATACAACTCGTTAATTCCATTTATGTTAGTATAGCCTTATTGATTGCTACAGAAATACAGGGGTGCTGAAAAGCCTGTAACTGGTTTAATATTTCGTATATGAGGAAAATTTTAAGGTAGATGTGATTGAGGAACCTTCTCTATGTACAAAAACTATGTTATTAAGATTTCAAGTAATTATCCACCATCTTGAATGAAACTTTGTTTTTTTTTTTATGGGAAGGTGATCATGTGATGCATCATTTCAATGTAGAATTTCAAGAGAAAACCAACGGTGAAATTTGCATATCCATATCTTTAAGCGATTGAAAATGATGGCCAAAAAACCAACGAAATCGTGTTTTCCGATTTTGCCCCATTTTGCTGTACTATTTAAAAAAAATATATTAACTATTATTCTTTTTGCATTTATAATTAATTAAGCTTTCAAGTGATAAGCCACCAAACGATATTTCGGAGTATTTAAAATGTTTGAGTTATAGCCATTTTGATTTTTTCAAAACTGACTTCAAGTGGTTCAACGAAATACTCCCGAATATCGTTGTGTGGCATATCGTTTGAAAGCTTATTTAATTCTAAATCCAAAAAGAATAATATTTTTTTTTAATACTACACAAAAATGGGGCAAAATCGGAAAACACGCCCAATTGGTTTTTTGGCCACCATTTTCAATCGGTTAAAGATATGGATGTGAAAATTTCACTGTTGGTTTTCTCTTGTAATTATACATCGTAATGATGTATCACATGATCACCTTCCCACTAAAAAAAAACTAATTTGCATTCAAGATGGCGGATAAATTTTGTTTAATGTTAATAAAATAGTATGTGTACATAGAGTAGGTTCCTCAATCACATATACCTTCCCTTAATACATCAAATTTTCCATATATACGAAATATAAATCCGTCTCCAGACCTTTCAGCACCCCTGTATACTAGGGGCCCCAACCCCGCTCGCTTCGCTAACTAACCCCGGCAGCAACCTATGTTGAAGCCAATGCAAACAGATTACTGTATAGTCTGATATTTTCACGGAAATGACGACTGAGCAGTGACCTATGCACAGTTAATGTAAGACAGAGATTAAATAGACACGACCAATTGCGGCATGCGTTGTAATTTCACCATTAATATTTAAAATAATCGATAATCAACATTGCAAACAAATGTTGGTACTACCAACTAAAGGAAACAATATAATATTATGTAACACCGTATGTTTGACTTATAAACAGTAAGCATTTTGTTTGCTTTTATCTAATCTAAGAAACTGTTTGTTGTGAATACTAATGACTTGATTATAAATTTTCCAAACTGGTTGCGAATAAACATGTTTTGGTACATTATATATAGGCGACAGTAAAGTTAAGTTTTCGATTCAAATCAGCTGTTTTATTTATTATATGTAAAAACATTGAATTGAATTGTAATAATACATTAAGCATTTTTCGTTTGTGTTTGCTTTTAGTTTGTCAATCTAATCTAAAAAAGCTGTTGGTTGTATAGAATAATAAACAGATTCTAAATTTGCTAAGTTGGTCGCTATGGTAATGATTGTAAACAAACATGGGAAGCGTACATGCTTCCACAATAACTCGGATGTTTTCGTCATAAATCAACTGAATTTTTTGAAATTACTTTTATTTGATAGGCAATTAAACTTCGAATGTGGTGAACTTTTTACATTTTTGATATTCCCTTTATTGAATCAGGAAAAAATCGCAAACTTTGATTTTGAGTTAAGTCAAATAGTAAATTTAGTTAAAAACAGATTTTTAAAACTAAATATATCCACACTCTGACTGTCCTATCCTTTAAAATTATACATTCAGAATAATTTTCTGATTTACTCCAGTAATCTTGTTACGCATTAAACTTTGCTCTTATGGGAGTTGAATTTCAAACTAGTTGCTGGCTCTGCCAATTATTGATAGTTTGGTTGTGGTGAATCATCTGCGAAGGCTATTTGGAGTTGTCTAACCTGGAATGTTGTCAAAATCAAAGGCTCACGCACAACACTTTACTTTTGGCTCGACTGTAGAAGCCAGTTTGCAAATAAAAAGTGAATTAAAACTGCACTCAACAGAATTAGGTTACAATGTTCTGTTTTAGTGTTTTGGTTTTTAGTTTGAATCAAACAGCTGTTTAACAATCGGTATTATAACTGCAATGCAGTGAGTAAATACACTCGTTTTACCTCAAAAGTATTATAAAGGCATAGAAATTTTGTCTCTATCAACATGAAAGTGTTGAATTTTTCACGGAAAAGTTTTGGTACCCTTATTAAGTGTCTGTAAACATTCAAAATGATTGGTTCAGGAATGAGAATGTAGTATAAAATCAAATGCGTAGGCCCATACCTTCTCGTGGGACACACCGTATATGGATAAAAAAACATCGTTAAGTATTTTAAGGTCTGCCTGTTTTGAATGAAATAAATATTGCTCAGCTGCGTCAGAGCCTAAGTAGGTTTAGGTAACTATGTCTTGTTTCTGCTTGAGAGGCTGTTACACAGAAAATTTTACAACATTTATAATTGGTTTTTGTTGCTGATCCTGTTCTACAAGTCATACTGCACAAGAAAATAAAATATAAGCCAGGAGTCACCTGTATTTATTCCAGATAAATTAGTTTTTCTGAGAAAAAGCGCTCTTCTCCTGATGAGTTTTTGCTGGAGTCCCTGAATTATTTAATAAAATATGTATAGAAGGAACTGAAGGACTTATGTGATATATTAGCTTTGAAAACATAAATTACACAGTTATCTGTGTCAATGCAGTGTCCTAGACGAGCGTTACTTCAATCAGTCTATCAAAAGCTTGAATTTCCGTGATTGTTTGGACAAAAACTGATATTTCTAAATAATTACTAGTATGCGATTTACACTAATGACCAAAAGTACTTGCTAGAACTCCATTTTAATGAAAAACAAACACAATTTTTAGTAAATTCTACAAAATTTATTCAGTCTTGCCGACCATGGTTTCGCCAGCGACGACATTGACAAGGCCGACTAAGGAAAATATAGAAAACAGGTATGTACCTGTTTTCTATATTTTCCTTAGTTACAATATTACAATAGTTACTTGACTCTTCGTGCGTAGACTAATTTCACAAATAGTTGGTTGAAACCCTACAACTAAAATTAAATAAATCTAATTTCTGAAATTCTCTCAACTCACGGCAGCGGTTCAGCTGCGTTGTCAAATTATTTTTTAAATTGATAAAACAATAAAAATGGTCAAAAATTTGTTTTTGTTTCTAATTTTTTTCTGCTCAAGAAAAATACAATTCACCTGCATTTGTACTACAAAAAATGCACTCTTTTCGGGACTTGAACTTTTTTATTTTTGCCTACTTTTTTACTACGAAGTTGCTGGTGAATGTAGGTCCTGAATTGTTTAGTATGGAATTAAAGTACCTATGTAATACATAAGCATTGTAAACTTAAATTACCTAGTTATTTGTGTCAATGCAGTGTACTAGATATAAGCTTTACTTCAATCTCTGTTTTCCTAAAGTTTAAATTTCCGTATTTTTATAAAAAAATTTATATTTTCTAAATAACTACATGAACTACATGACTGGAATGTTTACTACTTACTTATTCTGCATGCGTTTTTCTTCATATTTAGGTACATTTATGTTTTTATAAGTAGCCTAGAAGCAAAAAAATAAAAATTATTGTAACAATAAAGCAAAATACAAAATTAAAGTTGGCTCATAAAAAAAACGGCACGTTGTACCACCATAAATCTACCTAATTTAAAAAAAGACATCATGGGTGGATATACAGAAAGTTGCCAATTTTAGGACTAAAAGTGGCTA
>JAGFPH010003663.1:51536-65354 GCA_018207615.1 Philaenus spumarius
AATTTTTAGAAAGATGCGGGTTTTTGTATATGGTAGGGCACATTAAAGGCTACAAATAAGCCAAATTTTATCAAAATCGTTAGAGCCGTTTTTTAATAAAAAAATAATAACTGATTTTTTGGGGGTTTTTTGGCCATAAAGGGGGTTGTTTTTCAAAATTGTTCCAAACCCTTTTTCGTGCATCTATACTGGCGTACTGGACATGTCTGGTGCAAATTTGGTTGAAATCGATCGAATAGTTTTCGCTCTAGCTTTGTATACATACAGACATACAGACATACATACAGACATACATACAGACAGACATTTTGTAAAAATCACTTTTTTGGACTCAAGGGGTCCCAAAACGGATATTTCCACAAAAATCTCAACATCGATTTTTTTTGCGATCACTATACTTTCTCTATACTATAGTATAGTGAGAAAGTAATTAACTGTCGGTCAAACGAACTATTCAATATTGTGATCAGATTGAGGGAGGGTGATCAGTTTACAGGACAAACAGACCGTTTAGTTTAATACAGAATAGACGATCGCCTGAATTACATGTTCGACCTGCGCGGCAATAATAAACCTTCTCGTTGACCAGCATAACGATTCGCTGTACTATAATGTACCTTTATATGTGCCAGTGTGTCGGTTTTTGTAATAATCCTAATCTGTTTATTTGTTTCGTGTTTGTAATCTTAATATATGTGACAAATATTTAAATGTGTAAAGAAGACCATGCCAGAACAGGCGGAATGTAAGGAACACTAATAAGGATCTGAAGATGACGGTTTACCGTTGAAATCGGTAATCCTACAAAGGAAAAATTTGGATTGTTGACGGATGATAATATATAAGGTAATTAACCTATCATTAATATAAATCAAATACACAATTCAGGAAGCTAAAAAACAATATGTTTAAGCATTGTTTGTTAATTTTTATTTGTTTTCTTTTAGTTTGTTAGTCTAACCTAAAAAAGCTGTTGCTTGTGAAGAATAATATACTGATTCTAAACTTGCTAAGTTGGTTACTATGGTAAAAATGTAAACAAGCATTTTGTTGCTAAGCGTTTGATCCGAACAGCTGTTTTATCTAATTTCGGGTTTGGGAATTAAACCACCTAATTTTCACTATTTTACGATACAATGACCCTTTTGCAAAATCCTTTCTTATTGTACGTCAATGACCCCACAAGAATATACCTTTACATTTTGAAATTCGATGATTTTATGTCAGTCAGTCAGTTATTCAGGAAAAACAGCATATAAATTACATACATATATGTAGGTTTAGGTAGATAATCGGCCTACAATCTTAAAGATTGTTAATTGATTAAAATTTATTATTTTGTTTGGTAAAAATCAAATAAATTGTCAGTTAGACCTTTCATCTGTTAAAAGGTCGAAATTAACAGCTGTTTACAATAGCAGCTATTTTATTAAAGTCTCTAATTACGTTATCAAATTGTTAAACCGACGGGCTCAGTCAGCCGTGTGTGTTTATTCATTGCCATAGCAACCGTAAATAATTGCTTTTTTGTTCAGTGTTAATATCAAATATTTTTCTTCGTCAAATTTTGAGATCATTCCGAACAAATTAAGTTTGCCTCTTTATGATATTAGTATAAATGAAAACATATTTTTTTTTTTTGTAAAACACGAAGTCCTTTCATGCTAAGAAAGTAATGCTAGCCTCGATCCAGGTCACCTTTGAGGAACATAATTCCGTTTCCCTAATCCTATTTTGTTTGTCTCTTTCATCTCTATCTCGTATGAAGATTGCTTTTTCCTTTTTACTTTCTCACTATACTATAGTATAGAGAAAGGATAGTGATCGCAAAAAAATTGATGTTGAGATTTTTGTGGAAATATCCGTTTTGGGAACCACCTGAGTTCAAAAAAGTGTTTTTTACAAAATTTCTGTCTGTAGTCTTAGTCTATGTATGTATTTCTGTATGTAAACAAAGCTAGAGCGAAAACTATTCGATTGTTTTTAAAAAAAATTGAACCAGACATGTCAAGTAGGCCTGCATAGATTCACGAAAAACGGTTTTGAAAAAGTTTGAAAAACAACCCCCTTTTTGGCAAAAAAAAAACGCCCAAAACATCAGTTATTATTTTTTTTATAAAAAACGGCGGTAACGATTTTGATCAAATTTGGCTTATTTGTAGCCTTTAACGTACCCTACCAAATTCAAAAAAACCGCATCTTTCTAAAAATTCTCGTTTAGCTAATAATAATAATAACTGATTTTGGGGGTTTTTTGGCCCCGAAAAAGGAGTTGTTTTTCAAAAATTTTCGAAACCTTTTTTCGTGCGTCTATACAGGCCTAGATGACGTGTTTGTTGCAAATTTATTCGAAATCGATTGAATAGTTTTCTCTCTAGATAATAATAATAATATTTATTAGTTGAGCTTCTACTTTAATAAATCACTTCTCCTACCTCACCTACAATTATGAAGTCACAGTGAATCTGTTTAATAATTTAAATATGTTTGTGAGAAACTATGTGCCAGTTCCTGGTACCGTTTATTTAAACTAAGATTGATTTGAAATTCTTTCTCATTGGTTTAGATTCACGTTTAGGCAGTGTTCAGCTTCATTATTAGTGAATTTGCATAGGAATGATGAGCTATTGCAGTGGCTCTTATGGTGAGGCCTAAGGTCGGAAGTAGTCACATAGTTTTTTTCGAAAGTAGGTTTCTAAGTCTCTCGGACGAGTTCGTTATCCAAAAATCCAACATCCGGAAGGACGATTTTTGACAGGAAGCAATTTTTTTAGATTTCCGTACTACAATGAAGCTTTTTTGGTTTTATCTATACAAATACAATATAAGAGGCGATTACTTTGCACGTTTTGTTTTTAAACACGACCTGTCCGGTTCCCTCGAAATCAATCAAAACGTAAAATACCATACACCTATTCTACTATACTGTTGTGAGGTACTATTAAAAAAATTATATATACAGGGTGATTCTTGAAGAAACGAAGAAACTTTCAGGACATGTTCTACTAGTGAAAATAAAGAAAAAGTTCGTATTTACAAAGGTTTGGAAAAGCTTCGTTTTCCAGTTATCCAATATTTTGTTTTGTTTAAAAAAAAACACATAATGTCTTTTGGGGGTAGGAGATGTATTGAACGCAAACTTTGAATACATGTTTACTATGACATTTTTTACCCATATACAAAAAACAAAACTTATTCATATATTTTCAAAATGCCGGCCGTTTAAATTGTTTAGTTTAAAATATCTCGATAACCGTTCATTTTTGCAAACAATGTCAAGAAACAAAAGTTTTCCTTTTTTTTGTGACACGCATAACCGTGTTTTTATTATTTCTGTAACTTAAAGTATAACCTACACTCGATTCCACGTTCACCATGCAGTACAGGTCTTACGGGAGAATAGACATGCTACTACCATTACAGGTAACATCACGTTTATTGTCATGCGGGTTGCGTCAACTGTACGAGCGTTGCATGGGAGTTGATGTTTTTCAGTTGACTAGAGTATATCTGAGACTGTCGTAAGGATAACATTGTTTATGGGCGCTCTGTACTGCACGGTGAACGTGGAATCCAGTGTAGTTATTGCCTGAAAACTAAACGTTCTGTACATGTGTTCACAATTTAACGTCCGCATTTAAAGTCAGATTTGGTCCAAAGAATAGTTAGCCAAAATTATGCAAAAACCGGTAGCACGTTTTTTGACCGAAATTAAATTTTGTTTAAGGTTTTTGGTGCTAAAATGAAACTTATTTATGGTTTTTATATAAAAAAAAAAAAAAAAACATAGGACATTATAGTGCTCAAGACCTTATAACCCGTCTGGTTAACCCCAAATTGCTCAAAACGTAAAATACTATAAAGGTACCCGGTTCAAATCCACTTGGAGGACGTTAACGTACAGGCAGCATCTGACCCGACGTAGCAAGGTCGATTTGCAAATTCGCAAAGCGAGTTTTTCTGCTGCGAGCGGAACGAAGCAGCACGTGAGGAACTGGAGGCTGAGGTGGAAACAAATTCTAGTAATATATTTCGTAATCCCAGGCTATTTAGCGCCATCGTAGAAAAATTTCCCAAATAGTTGGTTGAAACCTTGAAACGCATAAGTTAAATTTTGGTCTACTCACGTCAGCGGTTTAGTTTCGTGGTTGAATTATTTTACTTTGAAGATAAATGTGTATATTTTTAGTTTTCTCAGTTTTTTATTTTTGTTTTAGAATTGATTATTATATTATAGTTTTTTTATTTGTTTATTAATTTTTGTTTGTAGTGAGAATTTGAGGTCCTAACCTCAACTCAAAAATAAAGGTTGTTATTATTAATGAAAAGTGTAACCTAAATATTTTTTTTCTCATACATTGCTTAGCTTATGGGTAACGTCGGAATATACTCACGCCTGTAGGCACAGCCGAAGGTTATTTTTATAAATATAGACTGTATTTGCCAACGATTGGTCGTTTTTAGAGAGCTTAATATGATTTGGTGACGTAAACAATAGACCACTTCAAACTAATTTAAATTTGAAATGGGTTTGGGCGTTCCGAAAATAGATTCCAAGTACGCACTCGAAGACTCGAGATCGCCTAATTAATTTTTAAGTATTTTGAAACTAAAATATTTTCGTTGTTCACAAAATCACCGTTGTCAGTTTCTTTGTAGTGGCCTAATTATCTGTGCTGTTAATTAACACGACATGATGCCAGTCTGAGATTTTAAACGTACCTTCGTTAAGCCGAGCTAGCGAATACTTCCTCAGGGCTACGCTGCGTTCATTGTTTTATATATTGTGAAGAATATACTTTGGGTTATTCAGCTACTATAAAGTTAACGGGGTTGGAGATAATTCTCCGTTGTTATGAAACACTAATACACGTTCACAAATATTTAAATAAATCATTTAGAAAAACATACGTATACCTGTGACAGGCTCCTAGCTGTTGGTTACACCTGCGGTTCCCGGGTGATGGCTTGTCTCATATAGGATGTGAGAATTATTATTCTCGTGCGAAATTCCAGACGTTTTGGTGGAGATGGTTTTTCAAAATAAGGTGGGTTAACGGTGGTTATACTTTTGGTTGTGAAGAATAATTCACTGATACTAACTTTGCCAATTTGGTTTATGTGGTAAAAATTCTAAATGCTTTCAAGAAACGTGGGTCGGTTCAGTATAGGCCTAGCCTAAAATTGTGTTAAGCTTTTTAACAAAAGATAATTGAATTATAATACAGTAATCCTTTTTCGTTTATTTTTTGCTCGTGTTTGTTTTTATTTTGTTAACTTAACCTAAACAATTGTTGGTTGTAAAAAATAATTAACCGATTCTACATTTTCTAAGTTTGTTGTTATGGTAATGAATGTAAATGCATTCAACAAACGTATGTTTGTTCAGAATGGGGCACACGTAAAATTATGTTGCTAAACTTTTGATTCAAATCATCTGTTTTATCTTTTGTAGAGCTGGGAGTGAATCCCACACATTTTGATCATTTTCAACCCATAAAATCCTTTCTTAGTACAGGAAAGAAAGGACATCCTCCCCCATGTTAGGTTTTGTAAATTTGGGCGACTTTACCATGTAAGGTTACTTGTGAGGTATGACAAGTAAGGCCTTTTGACTTTGATTTTAATTGTGTAAGGTTTTCTTACTGACGTTATCTATATTTAATTCTGAAATGTTACTTTACCTTTTTAATAGTTCTTCTACAGTTTGGGGGCGTCCACCAGATTCCCGTCAGGAATCAAAATTTCGCTAGGCTCTAGAGGTACTCCAAAGTATTAGGTATAAATAATTACAGAGACGTTTGAGTTTAGAAAATATAAATATATTAATCAAAATTCTTTAAGTATTTTAAGTATCAGTGAACCTATCAATTAGTGAACAAAATGTCACCAACTCACTTCTTTCAATAATTCAAATTTTACAACAATTAAAATCCCATTACAAATAACAATCGTAGACATTATTTAAACAATAAAATATGCCCTCCAAGCTAACTAACTTAAACAAATCAATTTTTAACAATTAAAATAGTGAATTTATGTAATACATCAAATTATCATTTATAGCGTAATTATGTGTCAAGAATATATCGTTTAAATTTTTCTGTTAAATTGTGGACCATCCCCGATTGCCTAACGACTCGAGGTCTGGCAGCTAACCCTTATGGTTCAGTCCCAATAAAACTAAGTACAGTTCGAGCAAACTAGGAGTGCACTTGGCCTAATGGGCGAGTCATCCCTTCTACAGCCTACTTCTCCTTAAACCTGCCTTGGCGGTACAACCAATTCCACAAAAAAATAGGTCCACAAATAACATTTAACTGAGGAAATAGACAGCGCTCACATTCTTATAACTTTACGTACTTGCTTACAGCCTTTTTATAAAAAAGTATTTCACATTTTAGAGAAAACTATGACAAATATCTATAAATAAGTAAGGTTTTGTTTCATACAAAATTATAAAATGTTATAACTGTGATGCAAAATTTTACTAAGTTTTTTATAAAATAAAAGTGATGACAACAAAAATGTTCAAAGCGAAAAATTTTTGTATTTTTAGGCAAAAAGAAAACTTTTTGCGAGAAAGTTGTTGATAATTAGTGGAATTAACTTTTTTATTTAAAACAATTTTCTGTACGACCTTTTGTTTAGTCAGGAGGAAGGTAATTCCTGTAATGAATACATTTTGTGCTTGTTTGACATTGATTTGGTGCGATCCTGGCTGTTCCGTAGATCCAATGACACCATAATACTATCTTGTTTTAATCATACTGTATTATTTAAAGTTTAGTTAGGTTAAAGTTAGTTTTAGGTTTTGTATTCTTTTAACATTGTATTGTTAGTTGCCAGGTTGGTGAAAGTTAGTTAATACACATACGAAATTTGTGTGGGAAAAGTAAATAGGATGATGTAACGGGAAGGGTATCTCAGGAAATACTTCCTACCTTCCTGCTCTCTTTATTTGTCGATTCCAAGAACGCATTCTCCTCATAATGTTTAACACATGCGCAAAAGATTTGTCAACCGTCGGTTCACACATTTCCAGTATAAAAAACTAACGAAAAACTAAAATAAACTAACCCGAATTCGTAAAATGTTTCTGAAAATTTTAATTTATTATAATGCATAGAATCCGACCCTGTATTATAGCACGATAAGGTTTTTTTTGTGACACTTGTATATATTTATAAATAAAACAACTAATTTTTACACGTTCTGTTCACTAAGATAAACGTATTTATCACTTTTATTTACCGTTACATTACAGTGACAAACTAGGGTGTACAGTATAGGACAGAGGTCTATTTTTTTTTTATTTAGGTTGTACTGGTGACGTTGGACACAACAAACACAGCGTGGGGACCGGGCCTTACTTCCCCTCTCGGGGTGCATTGCTGGCGTGAGGAATCTGTACAGTACATCTTAAGCTAATTTAGGTCTAAGATTAAAATGCTGATATATGTTTCGTGTAGTTTTAATTTAAATATTGTTACACCCCGAGATCTGTCTTACTATTAAAAAGATATTAAAACTACTTACATTGGTATGAATATTTTTTTCCTTCTCTCTTTCACTTTCACTTAATTAAATTAATTCTGATATTTTATTAAACTTTGGTAGCCGCACTTTTATCACGCACTAATATACCACCCGACACTTTCACGTTTTGGATACTTTCCAGGAATGATATTTGTTAAGTGATCATTACAGAATGTAGATCACTAGATGTTCACTTCTTGATGGATATTTTTACTAGACTTGTTTAATTTATTTATACTGAATGTAGATGACTTGATGTTTACTTCTTGATGGCCATTGTGTGATAGATCCCTTTTTCGCGTGTTCCTTTCCCACTTCTTTTTTGTCGCCTGTACTTAGCTCACCCTGGTTGGTCCGTTTGAATATTGATTCCTCATGATTGGCTAACGATGTTGGTAAATTTGACATTATTTTATGCGGTTACTGATTTGGCCTACGTGCGTGGAAATGCTGGCGTATGCTGCCTTGAGTTTGTAACCTAATACTGGACATCCGTTTCAGGCTTCCGCTGTACGATGAATTGAATTATAATTTAGTTTGTGTTCTTTTGTAAATTTATTTCTTAATAATTATTATTTTAATATTTTTTATAAGTTCTTATCTGTTGCTGGTATTTACCAACAACCCTGTAACTCCCCCTGCCAGTTTTAAAATTGTACCACCAATTGTTTTGCTTAATATTCTTCCATTTAGTTTAAAGTTAATTGTAACGATGTTTATTTTAATTGTAGTACTGAATTGTTTGTTTACGTTATGCAATGTTTGTGGAATTACTGATACAGTAGTATTTCATTGAGTCTTCGGTTTCGCTGACGCAGTATAATTCTATCTGAATGTAGTGTGAAATGTAGGCCTATATGTTTGTATATTTTGCTGTGACAGTAGCTGTTTGATTGTAGTAATATCGTAGTAGGCTTAGTTAATTTTTTTTTTTTTTAATGGAGTGTCAATGGAAATTTGTGGAGGTCTGTATTATTTATGTGTAATGTTTATTATTCGGTTACTTTCGCAAGATGAAATGTAGGCGTGATCAATGCTTCCTTTTCAAGTAACGAAAGTTGTTCGGAAAACTGTTGTTTTTGGATCAGCGTAGCTTCCTAAGTTCGCGACTCTCAGGAATACATACCATGTCCGGAAATGTTGAGTTTGCAGTCCAGGCTGTTTACTACCGTTGTATCCACATTTACGTTATCTAGGTCTATTTAAAAGTTAACATTAGTTATTTACTTGATCAGATCTCGGGTGTATATTTACTTTTTAAAACTTAGAGAAAAAAAAAATTTGCTGTTTTGTTATTAATGATAATTTACTTTATTATTTCAAATAAAACTTTGAAGTTTTGTGAGATTTTCTTTTAAATGAGTTTACAAGTAGTTAAATGTATTCTTAAGGCTTGTGAAAATTACTTTTGTTACTAAGGTTTTGCTGTATGTACTACCCCTATTAGTTAATTAATTAGTTCTTAAGTCTAATACATATACATATTTCTAATTTATACAATATACATATTGATATTTCTAATTTATACAATATATATCTAGACAGATCTCGAGTTGGTACTTAATAAATTATTTTTGTTGTTGTTTATTTTGTAATGAACACATGACATTTTTATTTTATTTATTTCTTATGACCTTCTATGATACATTTTCATTCTGGAAATGTGTATTGGTTCATTTTGGAGTCTTCCATATTTTAATATCTCTACTTGGTATGTTAATTTTTTTTTTATAACTGTATACGGCCCCGTATACTTCATGTCAAATTTTGTGGGTGTTTTGCCTTGGAATTCGCATCTTATTAAGACTTCATCCCCTAGTTGGAATTCAAAGTCGGTCCTCTTCTTATCGTAATACAATTTTTGTTTTTCTTGGGCATTTTGAATTACTTTGGGTAGTGTTTTTCTAATTTCTTGAATTTGTTTTAGATGTTGTTGGATGTCATAATTTTGGTTTTCTTTTATTTGTATGATCTCCATGGGGTCGTTTGGTTCAAAGGCGAACATAAGTTTATTTGGCGTGAAACCGGTGCTTGTTTGTTTCGTTGAGTTGTAACAGTATACAATTTTGTCTATATATTTTGACCATGAATTTGGTTTTTCGTGTACGTAATGTGATAACATATTGGCGAGTGTGCCATTGAATTTTTCTGTTAATCCCTGTGTTTGTGGTGAATATGCGCTACTGAAGATTTGGTTTATTCCTAGTGTAGTTGTTAAGTGTTTGATTATTTCATTGTTAAAATGTGTACCCCTATCTGATTGTAGTATTCTCATTTTTCCATGTGTCAATATCAATTTTATTAAATTTTCAGCTACGTGTTTGGCATCTGCTGTTTTGCATTTAAATGCCCACGCATACTTAATGGATACATCCGTACATGTTAATATATATTTGTAAGCATAAGATGAAGTAATTGGGCCTATGAAATCTATTATTATTCTGTCCATGGGCCTATGTGTTGCTAATATTGGTTTTAGTAGCCCGTATGGCTTTTTAGTTGGGATTTTTCGCTTTTGGCAGGTCTCACAAGACTTTGTATAATCTTGTACGTCTTTATTTAAATTTGGCCAGTGGTATCTATCTCTTATTTTTGTTATTGTTTTAAAGTATGAAAAATGTCCACCCGTTAAAGGACTGTCATGTGCTTGTCTTAAAATTTCATGTTTGAGTTCGTTTGGTACTGCTAATTGGTTCGTTTGGAGACCTTGTGACCTAATATTTCAATTTCTTTATAGAAAAATTTACATTTTTTTGTATTTAATTTTAAATTTGCTTTGTCTTATTCATTTAAAACGGCTTCTAGGTTAATTAGTTTATCTTCAAATGTTGGTGCAAATACGATCGAATCATTCAAGTAAGAAAGGCTTTTTGAAAATAGGTGTTTTGACAAAATGTTGTTTAGATTTTTCTGGAATATTCCAGTTGAAACCTTCAGTCCCTGAGGGAGTCTGGTAAATCGTAGCATTCTGTCTTGTGTTCTAATCGTTAACAGTGGTTTACTTTCTTCATGAACTTGTAATAATTGGAAGAAGGCATTTTTCAAATCTAGTTTTGTAAAGTATTGTGAATTAGTTAAGCAACTGAACATTAGTTGCAAACTTGGTATGGGGAAATTTTCGTTTTTTATTTGTTCATTAACTTTCCTAAAATCTGCTAACAGCCTGTGAGTATTATCCTGATTTTTAACTATAATGCTGGTGACGCATATTCTGAAAAATTCGGGCATTCTTCTAAAATTCCTGCCTTAACTAAGTTGTCTAATTCTTAGTTTAATATTTCTCTTTCCTGGTTGGTCTGTAGGGTGGTACGATTACCCCTGAATTTCCTGGGATAGTCTGTATTTTTACTGGTTTTATGTTGGCTGGTGTTAGGTCCCTGACCTCTGTTGTGAATATATGTTTATGTTTTTTTATTATTTGTGTAACTTGTCTGTGTTGTGTCTCGGTTAAATTTTCGCTAATTTGAAATTGCACTCCATTTAATCATAAATTTGTTCTCTGTTTGAGTTTTCCTGTAGTGTAGGCGGTGCGGGTGTGATTTTTTTGTTTAATTTTTCATAAATTTGTGGTTCCTCTTTATTTATATTTATATGGCCTATAAGTGTTCTAGGAAGCAGTGTTTGCGGTCTTTTTGACGCATTGTATATCTGAACATAGTATTGATTGTCTTGATTTGATATGTAGGCATGAATTTGCTTTTGCTCCCTTAAGTGTCTGTCCGTTTCAAAGTCCATGTGCTCATTATAATTTTCTATCGTTTGTACACATAAACTCTGTCCCGATGCTATTTTAATGTGTTCATTAGTTCTTATTTCTGGGTTGCTTAATATTTTGTGATTTGTTATTAAACGTATATTTTTTAAATTTTCTAGCCACGATTCATTCATATCTATTATACATTCTTGGTTATTTGCTTTTAGGGTTATTTTCTTTGTACTGTAGTCTATTTTAGCTTCATTTGCTAGTAGAAAGTTATTGCCTAGTATCATTTTTGCATTTATTCCTGATGCAACATAAAATTTATTTGTGAAATTTATATTATTTATTTTAAATGGTAATGTTATCTCTCCATGGATCTTTAGGTTATTGTTTGTGGCAGATTTTATTATTGTATTTGTTTGACGTGTTAATGGTTTTTTTGTTAATAGGTTATAATTACAGATGGATACATTTGCACCTGAGTCTATTATTGTTTCAATGTTTTGTTCGTCTAACGTGTCAAATGTTACATCTATTGTGCAAACTCTTGAATTTTCTGATTTGTTTAAAATAGGGTATTATATACATCCCATGTTACATCATTTTCCGAATTCCTAGCTTTAGATACACCAATTTGGTGTAAATAGTGTTTGTACGAATTATTATTTTCATACAAATCATTCTGTGTTTCTACTGTCTGTAATATTTTAATTACATCAAGTCTTTGACAGTCCGTTTTCTGACCTACATTGGTTGCAGGAATATCGCTGACTCTGCGTTTTACACTTTGCGAGTTAATGTCCTGTGTCAAGTATTGAGTTGCCGTGTCGACTTTTGTTATTATTGTTTGTATTGAGTTTTGTGGTTCAAAAGTTGTCTGTCCATTGAACTTTTTATTTCTTAATGATACTGAATAATGTTCTGTGTCATGTGAATTGCAGGTTGTATGTTTGTACTTCTGATTTCTTAATGAAATGGAATATCGTTTTGTGTCATTGACCTTTTTGTTTTCGTTCGTAAGTGAAGACAAATGTGTTTTTTGTATATGATGCATGTTTGTTTTCTGATTTTTTAAATAATTTTCACTTGCGTGTATTGGGTTTGTACGACTATTTTCTCTTCTAGTTCCCCTATCGTTCCATTTTGGGTTGAATGTTTGTTTAGGGTATTTGTTGGAATAGCAGTGTTGGATTGTGTGGCCATTTCTTTTACAATTTGAGCAAAATCTTTGATTTAATTTGGTGTAAGGCCTATTTTGATATTTTATGTATTGTGGTTGAGTTTTTCTTTTTAAATTGAAAGCGCATTCGCTGTTTGAGTGATTATCCATTCTACGTATGTCACAATTATATTGTCGTAAGAAATATTTGTCTGTTGGGCGATTGTTTTCATTGATGATTGAGCACATTTGTCTTGCCCTGTGTTGGACATTATAAAGTTGATAGTTGTTTATGAATTTTGGTCTTGTTTTTGGATGTATGTTGTTAAATTGCCTGTTGTTTTTATATTGGGGTGTTTCATTTTGATGACGTTGTTGAAATGTGGTTAGTTTATGGTCTCTTTGACTTATGTTTACCACTAATGTGTGTATGATTACCGTAAGTTGTTCTAGCTTATTTGACATTGTGTTTAAGGTTTCATAATGTGTGGTATTTGTGTTTTTTGTGTTTTCTATAATTCTTAAATGTTTTTGTTTATTTAGGGTTTGTTGAAATTCTTGGTATTCAATTTTCCTTAAGTTTTCTTGTAATTGGTTGAGCGTATTATTTTCCATTGATATAATGCGTTCGAAAATTTTCGGTTTTAAACCCTGTATTATATGAGATATTATTTGTGTCTCTCCTAAGTTAGGATTAATTTTCCTGCAAAGAGCTTGTATTTGTAAACAAACGTTTATGGATGTTTCTGACTCTGTTTGAGTTTTATTTGCTAACATGATTTGTAATTTTTGACTTTGTGCTACTGGTGTAAACATATTTAATAATTGCTTCTTTGCGTTTCCCCATGTTATTTCCCCCTCTTGATTTGTTTGTATAAAGCTTTCATACCAATTTAATGCTAATTGGGCCAGATATGTTGGCAATAAGTTTATTTGGGTTTTTCGTGTCCACCCATTAGCTCATGAAGCTATTTCATATTGGGAAATGAATGTATGTATATCTTCTGAGTATAGGCCATGATATTGTGTTGGTTGAACTAAGGGTATTTTCTCCTTCCTATCCATTTCAGTTTCTGTTTGGTTGTTTACGCTTGTGTATTTATTTGCTTTCCCTCTATCTTAAATTCTATTAACATTGCAATTGCGTACTCATTTTTTTTATATTTGTAAATGTCAGTGTTATTATTATTTGAAATCATATCCTATTTGTTTGTTTTACTAAACGAAATCATATACCAGCTATGTTATATGCAATACTTATTCTAAACACAGTTTATTTTAGTCTCTTTGTAATTATTCTTACCACATTTAAATTCTCTGTAATTATTTCTACCACATTTAATTACTTATAAATTTGGCGCCTCCACCATGTCAGGTTTTGTAAATTTGGGCGACTTTACCATGTAAGGTTACTTGTGAG
>JAGFPH010003663.1:65454-75944 GCA_018207615.1 Philaenus spumarius
ACATACAGACATACAGACAGACATTTTGTAAAAACCACTTTTTTGGACTCAGGGGGTCCCAAAACGGATATTTCCACAAAAATCTCAACATCGATTTTTTTTGCGATCACTATACTTTCTCTATACTATAGTATAGTGAGAAAGTAAAATTGTATTGCCATAATTTATATAAAATATTTACGGTTTATAAATTGCTGAACGGAAAACAGATAAATAATGACTAAACCTCCAAAGCATAAAAAAAGACGTTCATAGCAAGTGAGAAGAGCCATCATACCAAAAACAATCTCAAATAATTTAAAATTTCAACCTTACCATAGTATCCGAACCAACAATATTAAAAATTTCTTGGCCTAAACATTCGAAGTGGCATTTATAATTTAATGGCATTTATGAAACCAATGTTACAAGTTCTATACAAGATGTCCCATAACTTCGAAAAATGGTTCCATAGGTCAAAATAAAGAGAAAATTAAAAATAACGTATTTTTCAACAATGCTTCGTTTTTCATATATCTCCATTTTGTTTCTTTTACAAAATAATTCATATCTAAAGATTTGACCGATTTAGTTCAAACTTAGCGTGAAGTTTAACCAAACAATTATATATTTTATGGAAAATAAACGATTATATCCAATTTTGAGTTTAAAAGTGGTGGCTGTTTGAACATTTCAAACCTGATTTACCCAAAAATAGTACATATTAACAAAGAATGTACCACTTTATAGCCCTTTTAATTCCCCATCGGATGGTGTATTTGCCAAAGAAGGATAATTGTTAAGTTATGTCTGATAATTGGCTTATACAACCCTACTGTTGTGTTTACTGAGTTGGTATGGGGACACGTAAACTGCCCCGATATTTTAGGTACGTTTGAAATGATGAAACTTCCCCGCTCATTAAAGAGGATCAAGAAGGGTCGCCTCACCAGACCAGAAATGCTGAAATTGCCTAACTTTCTACCTGACACAGGTACGGGATATTTCCCTCCGAATAGTTTCATAGCCCCTTGCAGTGGCATACCAAATGATTGGAACGCATACCAATAAATATATATTAGGTTAGGTTAGGTTGGTTTGGTTTTAGAAGACTGCAGTCACTGACAGTTACAAAAATAATTCCCTTTTTCCCCAGTCCCGTAGCTACTACCTTTCCGGGCGCTCGGGGCAATTTCAGCAATTCTAGTTTTGCGAGACAACCCTTCCTAATTCTCTTTAATAAGCTGGACATTTTGATCGTTTCAAAAGACCAAAAATGTAGGGGCAGTTTCACTACGCCCGTTGGTATAGTATGCTGGGTTCTGAATATTCCCTCTAAAACACTTAGAAAGCACCCTCGAAATTTCATAGTCGCCTAAACACGTCCAAGAACCCTTTTAGTTCTGAAGACCTCTAAAATATATCAACACCATTGGGATTCAGCAGACCCCATAAAACATCTCCAAGCACCCTTTGAGTTCCGTAGACCCCTGAAACACCTCATGAGCTCCCTTGGGGTTCATGCTGATTTCACCCATCATCTGTTCAAAATCTAGCGTAGATTTTACTTTGGGGTTATATTATCAACTGCAATCATTATAGTTTATTGTGAAATAGATTTTTTTTAAATATTAGTTATAGAACTAATGTATGCTGTAATACGTTATAATATTTGCTTTGAGATTATAAACAGTATACAAATACAAACTTGTATCATCAATATATTCGTTTATACAAATTTAAATATGAGATACCTATTCGTTTTACCTTCGGAAACATTCGTACATCTCCGTATAACATATAAACATATTCGATTATTAATTTCTTCACTATAATATTAATAACTTCTAAATCATTTGATCTATCAAGTATCAATATGACGTAAAAAGCAATAAAAATATAATATTTGTATATTTCTTTAAATATATAATAACGAATTTAAATATACAATTTTAACAAATAAGCCTACAGTTTTAAATCCTTATAATTGTACATTTACCGAGCTAAAAATTACGGTCAGCATAGTTAGGTAGGTCTGGATAAAGTCTGTTATTTTTAAATAGTATTTTTTTAATGATATATTTCTGATGTGTATCTGATTAATCTGCCTGTGATTTTTCACGGGGGCTTACTAGTACAACAATAATGTTGCATTCATCGATTCATTCGTTTACTGCGAAATAAACTACGTAACTGTGTACTATCTCCAAAAGCGCTCATGTTGTGTTTAAATTAAAAATAAAGTCACCCCCTCCAATCTCTAAAATTCTATTCCGTCGTATTTGATTGTAGAAAGTTGGGGAGTGAATCAATCGTTCGACCCATAAAACCTCCCCCTCCCCTCTTATTTAAGTTGTTTGCTACTTTCTTTATTTAATTCCCGGTACAATTTATCAACATGGTTCTTTGTGTAACGGTAAAGTCGCCAGACACAATGTACAAGAACTGGAACGGATGGGTTGATTTTATTGGACAAAAGTTTTGCAACAATCGGGTCAACGGTTAACTAGAAACGAATACATGTCATATCATAACATTTGTGATCGGTCTTGTATAAGTATTCTAATTCAGTGGATGAAAGAACATTGGCTTCGTCATGGGTTGCCGCCGGGGGTTTTGAGCGAAACGGGGGCAGGAGTGGAGCCACTAGTTTTATATAATGTATTTACTTAGATAATAAATAAATTAAAATAATTTTATATTTCAACTAAGGAATAAAAAATGCCCACATTTGCATATGCCTGTGTTTATTTCTCTCAATAACAATTAAACGTAGCCTATTGCATTATGTCGAGCAGATCTAAGACCAAAACTAAATAAACTACTATTTATTGTTATTGTTTCTACACTATAGTTATCTTTGCCAAACTAACATAAAACAAGTAAGATGTTATCTTTTATGTTGGATCTCAAATAAATATTCAGACATTTGGGTATATTATCTCTTCGTATAGTTTATGTCAGGACGGTATTGAAGATGGTATTTATGAACAGTCTCTTCACGTAGGGAAAAGTTATGTATTTTACCAAAATCTAGGCTGACTTTTTATCAAGAAACCATGCACCAAAGTTTTTTTAATTCCATACCATTAGAAATCAAATAAATTTATGGAACCAAACAATTTTTGAAAAAAATTTAAAATTGGTTGGTAGAGAGTGATCATTTTGAGGACATCTTTGTAGACTGCTTAGTATAATTTATTGAATTAAGGGAAGAAAGCAATGCTATTTATATAATGGGGAGGAGGATTACTCTGGGTAGAACCGGGTTATACAAAGTTTAAAATAACCTTTTTCGTTACAAGGTTAGGTTAGGTCAGTCCCTTGCTTTTTATTTATTGAAGGTAAACCCAAAAACTGGCTTTGCCAACTGTTTTACTTAATTTCCTGTTTTTTGTATTCGGTTGGCTTTTCATATAAAGATTTGAATATGTTATATATTTAATTAAACTATATTGAACAATTAAAACACTTATGCATATAAGTAGATATTATTTTATGTGTATAATTTTATATAAATGTTTTATGTATATATTTGTATAGCCGATTGTATTCTTAAAGGGGAAATAAAAATTCATTAATTTATTGCTAATGAGACAAACAGTTCAGTCGGTTCATATCAGACAAAGCGGGAACGATCAGATCAATATCTATCGGTAAGTAGATAAGATAACTTGCTCGGCTGAATCCCTTCACAATTCAAACAGCCATGAGTTTTAAAATTAAATAATTCGACACACAACTGAACCGCTAACGTAAGTTTAGCGAATTTACAAAATTAAATTAATTTCTTTTAGAGTTTCAACCGACTATTTGGGAAATTGGTCTACTCACGTAGGCGCTGATTAGGTGCCTACGTGTACGAAATATATTAGCAGAATTTGTTTGCATCTCAGCCTCCAGCCCCGACACACGCACTGCTTCGTTTCCTTGTGGCCTCGTTTATGTACTCGCTTCGCCCGAATTGAACTGGTTAGTTTTATGGCACTGTATTTTACGTTTTGATCGATTTTTGGAAATACCAGATGAGCTGTAAGGTCGTGTAAAAAAAATGTGCTGAATAATGTCATTTATTTATTTTCGTAGATAAAACCACTAAAAGTTTCATTCTATTACGAATAGTATTTTAAAAAATAATTCCTGTCAAAAAATGTGCTTCTGGTTGTTGGATTTTTTTGCTAACGAAATCCTCCGAGCGACTTGTAAGGGTTTTTACAAACAATTGCCTTAGACTCAGTACTTTAACAGTATCACTGTTTAAAAAGGTAAATTAAGGAAATAAGATTGAAAGTTATTCTAAATAATATACATTTGAAATCCATTAGACATTTTGATCGGCAAATGTAAATGACTTTTTTTCAAATGTAGAAGTGACACTAAGACTATTCTTTTACTTTAGAAAAAAGAAAATAAGTTTAACATCAGAATCGTTTACTATATTTTAAGTAGCAAGACTATATAAAGCATCCCATTCAAACAGCAATATTTGACTCGCATCTTCCGACCTTGAGGCGCTTGCGTCTGTCTTGCTTTTCCCAGTTTGTATTGCTACCATAATAATTATTCAGCTAATGTGAAATAGCAGTGATAATTTTGCGTTTGTTTAACGCGTACCCTACTTGACCTGTTTTGTTCTTAATTAATAACAGCTGTTTTAAGTATCAGTCTCTGGCGAACATGCCTAAAATCATACTTCCGTTCTGGACTGGGATCAAAGTTCAAAACTGGAGTTTGAAAATCTTGAGAAACGGATTTTACGATGGGGTCTCCATTTACACCTTCTGCAAAGTTTCAGAAGGGGTGCTTAGCCTTTTGGATAGGGGATTCGAGGATTAAGCCTTAAAGGGTTTTGCACCCCAGCCACGGAAGAATGTAGGATACACTCCAAGGATGAATAGATAGCAACAAATATTTCGTAAAGATCAAAGTGTTTTGGCATTTTCCGTTCGACAGCTGGACTCTTAGTCCACCCTTCACGCGTGTACCTGGCGCTAACCTAACAAATCTGTTAAGTGGCATCTTACATGGTTTTGTGAAACAGAATTGCAAACCAAAAAAATAGCCTAAAGTACTTTTTCCCACATAAATCTTTCCTATTTTAAATGTAAAATGATTTTTGGTGTTTTACGGCTGCGTATTAAGGGTCTGCTCCAGTAAACGAGAAAGCAATCGGAAACGAAAGTGCTTCTCACTATATCCCTATATAAACAATGCAATTTCTTGCAGCTGAACGCTTTGACATTGCCTCATTTCAAACCATTTTATAAATTTGTAATTGAGTGTTTAAAAAACTGGATATTCTTTATAAAATTTCGGATCCGGCTTGCAAATTATTTTTCATTATTAATTTTTTATTGTGTTAGGAAAAAAATCAAACTTTGTACTTACAAAATTTCAATTACATAGCAAATCAAAAGCATTAAAAAAAACTAAATTGCAAAACGGATGTGTATTGTGACTGTGCTTAAAATGAGACCTTGAAAACAATTTTATGATAAAAAATAAACGAAATAAATGGTTTGAAATTTAACATTGCTCTAATGGGATAAACATCCAAGATGGCCACCACTACAGCAGACCCTTAAAGTATACAAATATTTTATATTGATTTAAAAAATTACAGTTTAAAAAACAAATAGGTCTAAACAGAATCAGTTTTACAAACTACAGTAAAGCGAAAAGAATATGCTACAAAATATGAAAGAAACCCTGAGTGGGGTAGTTTTAAAACGAAAGTAGGGTACAGTCTCAGGGTAAATAAACTCCAACGTAGGATTGACGACAAACATTTTTCGTAAAGACGGACAAAGAGTTCTAGACCATTTTCTGATTGGCAAGTAGATCCTTTGCCCCCTTTACGCAAGGGTGTCTTCCTATTTGCGGTCAGCCTTATTTGCGGTCAAGTGTAGTTTTATGAGGGGACGATCAATGTCCTAGAGGAGGAAGGGTTTCCAGTTTGCGGGTCGCGTCTTAAGAGCTTCCCGTTCTTAGAATAGCTAGCCACTAAATATATCACAAATCAAGTCTGGTGAGACTCATATCTTCATGCACGTAGTTTTGTCTTCAAGCCACCTTTATATTAACAGACAGATTTTTCTCAACTCACAAATCAAGTCTGATAATATTATAAATAATCTAAAAGGTTACGTTAGGTCAGGTCAGGTTAGGTTAGGTTAGGTGAGGATTGACCGTAAATACTACACAACCTACGCAAGTACCTAGATCCCTACCTGCTTCAATTAGTGACTAACATCATAAATATACCTAACTGAGGACTAAATAATAAACATTTAATAAAACCTTAAGGTATTTTGTTTTGTCAAAAACTACAACCAATAATTACGTTGTTACGTTGTTTTGTAAAACAGGATTGCAACCCATGTAAAAAAATAGTCTGAAATATTTATCTACAGTCTCTAGTCACAGTACGTTTCCAGTTTGTAAAGGTATATGTAACTAGCTGGTCCGATCCAGCTTTGCACGAAGAGACAAATCAAAGTTAAATATGGGGATTTTTAGTAACTTTGACACCCACAAACCCGCCTAAAATTTCGAATTTATTGAAAACTTTTTTAGCGAGCTCCTAGGACCTTAGGGGTAACTACTTACCAAATTTAATTTCAATCCGTTTGGTGGTTTTTGAGATTTTGTGATGAGTGATTCAGTTAGTGGTATTTGGACTATATGTACAGGGTGTTTGAAAAGTCTGGGAACAGCTTAATATCTCAAAGAAGGCGGACAAAAATTTCAAACTCACCAAAAAGTGGTTCGTTTATGGTTGTGAATAACTGCTTTTATTTCTATCTCATAAGACTCGTACTTTTTGAGATTTAAACTGTTCCCAGACTTTTAAAACACTCTGTATACCTATAGATGATATGATACTAGCTGGTACCTGCGACTTCGCTCTCAGATGTGATTAAATAAATGAAAGGACTATCGTGTAAATATTGTGCCTTACGTATTACATTCAATTAAACCACGATTTTAGATCCAAGTTCCACGGCCTTTTAGACCTAAGTTAAAATTATTAGCTTTGCACTAATAAACGCAAAAATGTGTTACTTAGGCCTATAACTCTAGTAATAACATAAAAATTACAAATTAGGTTTAAAGTGTATTTCAAATCTATGAGTAAACTTCACATTATTGCAAACTGTTTCGATATAGATTTAAAGGTCAAACCAGCGTTACAGTAAATTAAAACTCAGAAGTTCTTGTCAAAGTGTTAAGCTTTTGATGCAAATCTGTTTTATTTATAATGGACACGCCTCACGTCCTTTCGCAAAATCCTGAATTTAGTAAGTAATGTTTTATTTTTTTTCAATTTTTAAATATTTACCCTAAATATTTCCGGGATAAAAAGTGGCATAGATTATTCTCTTAGAAGTCCTCTACATTCAAATAAAAGTCTCGTCAAAATTGGTTCAGCCAATCTGGAGATTAGCCCGGACTAACAGATAGACAGAAAAACACAGACAGAAAAAACATTTAAAAAAATTAATTTTTAGGTTTTGGTAAAGTGTGAATAGCCATATGGATTAGAAAAAAAAATATTATATCGAATTCACAGTCAGACACTTCAATTTTATTCATGTGCCTATAGGTCTTATTTTATTTTTGTTTCTTTATGCCTAGAATATGAAGTAATAAGAGTAATAAGAGAGCTTTATACAGGCTTTAGTAAAATAATCTAACAAATCTGTTAAGTGGTATCTTTGGAATGATCATTATAGAATCTTAGTAGGCCTATATGATTAAATTATGTTCAGAGTGTTGGTCTTTTCACTAACCTGTACAAAGCTAAATTTTATCGCCGTCCCCTGTCATAGCTATGTTAAAATGTCCAAGGAGGACTAAGGGTCCGCACCCTTACTCTCCTTCCTCCCCCGCGAACTAGGTAACCAATGTTTATGACCGTTTGAAAACGCGAACTTGATGTTCGCCAGCCATCAAGGAATTGTGTATTGATTCCTAGAAAATATTTGGTGTATAAATTATAACCGATAGAATTGGTAACTACGCGAATTAATCTGTTTCAATTAAAGTACACCCACGCAAAGATGCAATACAGATGGAAAAGTTGTAAATTGAATCGGCAAATAGTTGGAAACTTTCAACCCCCCTCCCCCTCTACGCCGAAAACTTATAAACCGCTTGTAAAACCAATCTCTTAATCGCGTAAAAGCATTCGACGAAATTGATTATGCAAAATGAGAATTCAGTCATTTCCAATATTAGTGAACGATACGAGCGTACAGTCGTTGCTAAACTAAATTTAATTACACAATTTGCATATTGTATGGTCGAGCCGAAGTTGGAAAATTTGGGTAAACAAAGTGTGGGACTCTAGATGCGTGAATAGAGTATCGCTTGTACAATAGCGGTAATGTTTTTAATTAGGTCGGCCTTATTATTATTTTGTTTTCTCATATCTTGGAACCTATGTATTATATATATTTATTCATTTCATATGCATAGGCTACGTTCAATATAAATTAACATCTCATATCTTGGAACCTATGTATTATATATATTTATTCATTTCATATGCATAGGCTACGTGCAATATAAATTAACATCACATATCTTGGAACCTATGTATTATATATATTTATTCATTTCATATGCATAGGCTACGTTCAATATAAATTAACATTAAAAACACCCAAACACAATACAATTTTGAAAAATATAATACGAAATTATAACTACTAAAGGGGGGAATAAGCAAAACATTTAAAATGTAATTAAAAATTAAATTATATAATAATTGACACAGATATAATATTCATAATTTAAATAGAATAATTCATAAAAATCTACAACGTATTACAATTTTATACCAATAACATTTTGAACAATTAAATCCCTATAACAAGTCATTTAAAATAAACGTAGACTTCAACAAATGTGTTTATTTTTAAATTAAAGAAGACATCCATTATTTCAAGACCGGCTACAGTACACAGAACTCCTCTACAGAGTAGAAAGATCTAGACAATTGTGTCTGTCTAAGGCTGTTGGAGAAATCTCCCTGGGGGAAAGTAAATTAAAGATTGGCACGATTTTGAAGTAGTTGCCACATTCGTATAATTCTTGAAATTGTCTAAAAAGTTATAGTGTTTTGAAAAGATCTTGCAAGCTAAATAACTAGAAATTCACAAATAATCGATTTTAAATGATTTTTTCTCCAGATTTAATTGATAGGCCTATATTTGAAAACGATTATAGGTAACAATTAATTCTTCCACCTATTCTGTTCATTTTAGTGCAATAAAAAGTAACATTTAAAATCCAAAACTTTCCATTTTTAAATTGCAGAAAATACCTGTTTTGTCTAACTTACATCAAGGAACCTAGAAAAAATTGTAATTAAAGAATGGAGTTTTCTCTTTAAAGACGTCCTACAATCACATAATTCTTGAAATTTGCTAAGGAGCTATAGCGTTTTGAAAAAGGTTTCCAAGCAAAATAACTGGAAATGCTCAAACAATCGATTTTAAATGTGTTTTTCTCCAAATGTAATTAATATATTAAAAACGATTCTATTAAATATTTCTACTCACTAAACTGCTTCTTTTACAGTAATAAAAAGTCACATTTCAAATCCATAATTATGAGTTATTTTTATTTCATTTCCATTTTCATTTAAATTGCAGAAAACACCGGTTTTTCTAGTTCGTATCTCGTAACCTATTAGAGATATCACCCTGGGGAGAAAAGTTAATTTAAAAAATGGAGTATTCTCTTTAAAGGCGTAATCGTTCATGTAATCCTAAAAAATCGTTTAAGAGCTTGTTAAACAAAATTAATACTTCTCAGGAATACAATTAACTTGTTTATAATGTAGTTTCAGCTTTTTTTAACCCTACAAGTGCTGAGAATCTTATTTATCATTATTTAGTGCTAAGCGTTTTTAGGGCATCGCGCAAACATATTTTGAAAAATTCATAATAAATACAAATGTGTATTTATATTTGGGTTATTATATATCAATGTGTTCAGAAGAAATCATAGAATAATATACAAATAGTTTTATTTACTTATCATTATCTAGTAGAAGTATAATGGATGATAAATCACAATAAAAAAAATTTCACTCAATTTTTTAACTTTAGAGGCTGCTCACATTCACTAAATTAACTGAATTAAAATTTCAAGATATACAAAATGTTACAAATTTTATAATAAACACAAATATATACAACAATGGTCACTTTGAAAAATAAAAAAACACTTACTGGTAAGCATGTCACATTTCACGTTTATGTTAGAGCTACTTTACACAAACGTAATCAAAACTTTTCCAAACCACATCTTACTGCTGACAATATTGTCGTCTGCTATATTAGTTTTTATCCAATGAAGACAAACTAACACTGCCTACTGGATAGAGAATTCAATTTATTTTCATTCTATGTGAAGTGCAAGTTTGTCCGATAACAATTAGCTTGGATATAAATAACTTTTACGAATCGTCTCAATATTGCCGTCTGCTAGATTTGTTT